>PVKM010010334.1:0-35129 GCA_004027735.1 Carollia perspicillata
CTAAGGATATGTTTATTGATATTAGAGAAAAAGGGAGGGAAAGAGAGAGAAACATCGATCCTTTGCCTCCCATAATGTGCCCTGACCAAGAATCAAACCTTTGGTGTACAGCACAATGCCCCAACCAGTTGAGCTACCTGGCCAGGACATTGCTACTATTTTAAATGTACTTGTCACTTAGTCCAATACTGTTTAGAATGTCTTCTAGGGACTTTTCAGATTTATACATAAGGATGGTCATCACGGGATTACATATGACAGTAAAAAATTTGGAAGTCACTCAAATTGCCAATAGTGCCATAGTTAAATAAATTAGATAATTATTTGATTAAGTATTGTTTAGTCAATAAAACCTATGTTTTTGTAAAATTTTAGTGACATGTAGAAGTCATAGAAATAAGTGGTACCATAAAGTCCAAATTATATTTAAAATATGTATGTGTTAAAAGAAGACTGGATTAAAATATTGTGAACTGTTAGCAATTATTATTCCTAGTGGTAAAATTACAAGTAGTTTTTTTTTATCTTCTCCCTATTTTTTAGATTTTCTTTGATGAAAATGCATTCTTTTTTAGAAATATGTTGACTTTTATTTATTTTAACAAAATTTATTGAAATAGGACAAATAAGATAGGGTAAAGTCTCAAAAAGAGGGTTTTATAAGTCAATAAATGCCAGTGTTTTTCCCAGATCAGCTACTGAAATGAAGTTGCTTAATAAAAGGTACATGCATGTGTGTGCATGCACATGCATGCTGGTATATTGTAAGGCTAAGGAAAGTGTTTGAATGGGGAGCCTATGTTGAGAAAAGCCTGGGATTTGTCCACTGTCTGGGGCTAAAGAGACACCCTTACACACCTGTGCCAAAAATGTTAGTGCAGAGTCAGAATAGGGTGGGCATCGATATACAAGATTAGCATTGTTTAATAACTAAAACATAATATGGAATAGCAAGGTGTATAATGGTACCCATTTTGTGTAGTAAGGGTAGGAATAATAATAAGAAACAAAATACTCTCAAATCTAAATCCTAAGAACTAAGTATCCTTTTCAGGGCTGTTTTGTCCTCCCCATACTTGGCCTGACCTGCCCAAATGTGAACATGTCATATCACCTCTCATCAGTGTGACAGCCTCACTGACTAGTGAAGAGATCCGTGTCTATGTTTCAGACATATCAACTGCTTCTAAATAGTCACTGTCAAACATTGGCAAAATCCTAGATGAGTGAAAATCCCTTTGGGGGCTCTTTTGTTTGAAATTCTACCACTTACTTTAAATAAACCTGTATGTTTATAATAAAGAAGTAAAAAAATGATCCTAGTTAATGATTACTGTGAATGTTGTCAACTATATAAACACAATTTAAAACTTTCAGATAGATAAAAGCTAAAGAAAAGTAATAACTTTAGGGTAAACCTTATAATTTTGCTCTAGCAAATATTTATAAATAACAAAATGATAATGAATAGCAGAATGGAATTCTAATATCTGTATCATTGTTTGGTTTGCAAGCTTTCACAAATAATGAAATCTATAATAAAGAATATAATAACCTTTTAAAAAGTTTGGCAATTTGAGAGAAATATATTTGACCAACATTCAGAAATTTGATATTATGTCTAAAAACCACAAGCATTACTTATGGGGAGAAAAACAAGAAGTACCAAGTTCAGAGGAAATGAGAAGAGTTAAAACCTTAGAAGAACAACAAATGATAGGCACTGTCAACAACCATCATCCCAGGCAAAGGGGTGTTCAAACTCATGCTGGGCTAGACCTCATGTGCACCCATTGTACAGCCACTTCATACATTTACAATGGTACGTTATTTTAATCCTATAATAAACACCCTCACATAAGCTAGTACATATGGAGATGCTGAATATGTTTCTTCATTCATTTAAAAAATACCAAATGAGCAGCTGTTAGGAGCCAAAGCAGTGTTCTGAGCTCCAGAAAACAAATTTTTTTTCCTGGAGAGCAAAATTAACAAAATTTCTTTTCCTGTGGAGCCTGCTTTCTGATGAGAAGAGATAGATCATAAAGAAATTAGGAATTTATTCATACTATCAAGGAAAAAAAAAGCTGGGAAATAAACAGAAAATAAAGGAGAGGGGGTAGAAGTTGGAAGAAGTTAGGCTTGTAAATAGAGTGGGCAGTGGAGACCTTAATTTTGAGTTCATGATCAGAGGAAGAGAGGAAGTCAGCCCTGACAGGGGGAAAGACCTCAGGCAAAGGGAACGGCAAATGTGGAACTTGTAGGAAAACACACCTGGTGTGTGAAGGAGCAGGGAGGATCCCGTGTGGCTGGAACAGAACAAGGAAGAGTGTGAATGTTGGGAAGCAAGGTCTGAGAGTCAGTGGGAAAGCTAAAAAAATCCTATAGGGCCTGGCAGCTGTCGTAAGGACTTTGTCTTTTATTAATTTTGAGGAAAGGAGTGACATTCTAATTTCTATATATAGAAAGTGTTTTCTATATATTTTTAGGAGGAAAACCAGAAAAAGGTAGTTCCCAAGTAAACAAGGGGAAAGGACTGATCATCTTGATCAAAAGCTGCTGATAGGTTACATAAGATAAGGACTAGAAAAAAAAAGACCATTGGATTTAGCAACATGGCGATCACAAGAATACTGACTAATGGTTTCTGGTAGGAGCACAATCCTTACTGTAATGGAGGTGGAGCAATGGGATGCAGCTGGAGTGGGATGCAGAGTAAAGATGGGATGAATGACAGAAGGAATATCAGGCATGCAGAGGAGGAGGGGAGAATTGCCAGGGCAATGTCCTCGAGTAATAGGAAAGGATGGGACATGATGCACAAGGGGGAGGGTTCACCTCAGAGGCACATTTTATCCCTCTCTAAACAGGATGGAAAGCAGAAACTAAAGGAAGAGGTACATGATGTAGGTTTCTTTTGTTTGCCTCATTGTTCTCAGTGAAATAGGAAGCAAAGTCATCAGCTGAGAATGCAGATGAAAAGATGAAGATTCAAGGAGAAAGGCTGAGGTAGAAATTGTTTTGTAGCAGAGAGAGAAGGCAAGCAGTCCAGGGAGACACACTATGATTGACCGGTGGCCTTAAGAGCTAGCTGGAGGTTAGCAATCCCAAACTCATCAGAATCTCTGTGCATGCTTTTTGGGTCATGTCCACCAGTGTGCATGCAAACCAGAGAGGTGGTGCATGGACTGAATGCAGGTTTTTGTGCTGTGATGGAGGAGTTCAGGAGTTGATTGCTTCATAAAGGAGTGATTGTCAAGACTGGCCATGGGGTGGGCACTGGGTAGGAAGAAAAGTGAGGACGTGAGATGATATAAAGATCTTATTAAATGACTGGGAAAAAATTAAAAACAAGGAAACTATCATCTGAAAGAATTCACAATTCACAGTATAGCAAAGGAAAGAGTCATAAAAGTAGTGATCGGGGCTGCAACAGAAGAGAAGACTGCAGAAGAGACAGAAGGAGGCTTCCCATTGAAGGAAGCATCACCTATCCAGGGTTAGGGGCTTCAGAGAAAAAGTTGTAAAGAAGGAATGGAAAGTTGACAGTCGGGCATGTAAGGGATGGGCAGATACAAAGAGAAGAGAGAACAGCATATGAAAATGTGAACCTCAGGGATGACGATGAATGCGTGGTCTGAAATCGATGCCTTTATTAACAGACCTAAAAACTACCATCTTCACTATCTAGGATTATGAATAGTAATTAGTATATTTCTTAATTATAAACGTAATGTTTCTTTGTCACTCACCAATATGTATGTGTCTACTTGTATGTGTGTTTATATAATTTTTATGTATCACATAAAAATTTATTATATATAAGATTTTTAACTAACATGTACGTCTGATAAATATAACACAAAACACTTTGCTTCACTTCCCCTTCTTCTCATCAGCCACCTTTATTCTAAATTCCTTTCTCTGTCCTTCTGAACATTCTTCCTAGTCACTTTCAGGCCAGTCCCCTTTTTTCTAGTCTTCAGGCTACTCTGTCAATATCCAGAAGGCCAATTTGAAATACAAAACTGAGGCTCTAGTGTGCTTTGTTTGGGTTCCCAGCAAATAACACACTCCAATATTAAGAACAATATGACAGAGCTTAATAGGACTTGACATCCTTGGCTATGAATCATGAACATTCAATTGGGGCTTAAATGTTTTGTTGTAGATTGTTTAATCACAAGGATAACAGAGGACACTTACGCCAAGTATATTCTGTGAGGACAGTTCAAACACATAAATGTTTTCTTAAATGCTCAAGCAGTGATAATATGACTTAATATGACGGCACCTCAGCATGGCAAGACTCAGCCAGCTGCAGAACGTAATCAAACTCCAGTGACTTTCCCCGACCCCACAGCATGCTGGTTGCAGTGCCCACAACCAAGACGGGAAAGATACTGTACCCAGTTAGCAGTCGTCCTCACTAATTACCAACCCTAAGAAACTCCACTTACCAAAGTCCTATGGACCAGAGAAGATTTATTGGAACTGGGGGCCAAACACACACGTCACTGGGGCAGAAGCGTATTTCAGGAGGAGAGATAGCAAAAAGAGCAGGTGCTCTATTGGAGCACCTTCTCTAATAGCGGCATGTTTGCAACCTTTGTGTGAAGGACTCTATTGATAAGACAGTAGTAGGATATGATGACGATATTAAACACTGGGAGAGGGTTGTCAGAGTGACACCTTTTTCATTCATTTGTTTGTTCAACTACTCTTTATTGAATGCCTCTATTGTTGTAGTGACCAGGACTACAGTAGCAAACAAGATAGAAAACCTGCATTCTATGAAGGGAAGACAACTTAAAAGAAATGTGTGTATAAAAGAAATATAAGGTAGCTATGCAGAAAATTTTAATGGGATAGAGAATGTTTGGTGATTACTCTTGGCCTCAAAAAAGCCTTAATATCTATGATGAGGCTGGGTTCAACATGAAATATTCAGGATGGTCAGTTTCACGTTCACCTAGTGTTCATGAAGCACACATTCTATGGCAGGCCTTCGGCAGGAGGTATCAGTAAATGGAATCATTTCATCATTCTTTTGATACCACATGAATGGTAGAGGTCATCAACAAAAGAGTTCTACAATTCAGATATTTTCACCCAAATTGATATTACTTTAAATTGGGTTAATATTTGAGGTGGAAATTACTCATATCACACTGTAAGTTGAGACCCAAAAAAATATTGGAGTCTGAAACAATCCCCAAAGCCCCTGGGATTCTCCCGTATTTGGAATATCAGCCCCACCAATAAAGGGCTTCCAGTAGTGGCAGTTGGTACAAAACCAGCCAGGATATTATGAGCACAGCTTTGTGAAAGACATACAGAAACTCTCAGTAATGCAGGCAGCAGGTCTTATTATGTCACTGGATGAAATTATGACATTTGTTACCTATAACAAAGGGTGTGCTTGTGTTTGGTGGTATATCTGTAACGACACTGACATTAGTCAGCAATAACTTTCAGTAGCTGTTTATGAACCACAGCTTTAAAAATGTGAGCAGTGGTTGTTTCCAATTTCATTTATTTCATTCATTTCATTCATTAAACTGTTATTAAGAAGTTTAGCTATTACCCATGATGGCAAACAGAATTCAGGCAGCATTTAGCGATAAGTTTATATTTTTTAGCATTCTCTGTTTTCTTTAGCAGTTGATGTATTCATAACTGCAGTGACTCTGTCTCTTTTGATTTTAAATCCAGACTTTAATTGGGTTTTCAGTGGTTGGTTTGTGTTTCTCATATGAAATTCAGAACATCCTTGTTAATGACATAGATACATTTTCAGTGAGATCAAGCTTGATTTTCTTTGGCTAGCACCATTTTGACCACCTCATTAAACCCAGTGAATAGGATGAAATTTGAAAGTTATACTTTTTAAAAGTGACTTGCCTACCTCCAGAACTGAGTTTCTGAAAAATCATGTTTTAGAAAAATTCGTGGTTGAGGAACAGATTGTGAAGGGATGGGAAGAAAAGAACTATGGCATCCCTAAAATAGTTCTATCTCCATTCTATAACACAGTAAAGATGAAGCACCACACAAAGGGGCCATCAATTGCATAAATATATTTTAAAATAGTAATAACCATTATAATTCAATAATTGTCATTTACCATCTCTTGCTTGCTAAAAACTTTTCCGGACCTGTCATTCCCCAAATTTCAGGAAGATAAGTTGTACTTGTAAACGCATTTCCCCTGATTCTTGGAAATACACATGTTAAGAGCCATTTTCCCATGTGTCTGACATTACACACAATTCTTCAAAGTCGTTCAGATTTTAAGATTCAATTTTTCTCTTCTTTAATACTTTCCTTATGCTTTCCTCTTTATCTGGTTCTCTGAGATACAGATAAACTTGGTTGATTGGAATAAAAATGGCTTGGAGTTACCTTTATTTGACCAACATAACATATTTCACATAACCGCTCCCCCTCTCCCAATAGCCATTTACTTAGCCTCAGCTGAAGCACTTGCCTAGAGGCCTTCATGCTTAAGAGAGCATTCTATAGCCCTGCTGTTCCTTCCTGTTGATAAGTTTTATTGCAAAAACCTCTTTTTCTGCTTTGTTTTTAGCTTTTGGTTTTCTATTTCAGACCCCATGTCTCTTTCTTTTTACTTATGCCCAATAGGATTGTCTGTGATTCATATCTTTTGTATCCGAAATTCTCCTGATGACTGAATATTGGAGGTATAAATTCATGTACACTAAAATTTTGAATAGACAGAATTGGTAATTAAAAGAGATCATTATACCTGTTTCAACTGATTTCAATATATAAGTAAGTTATTTCTAAAACCACAGACAGTCATGTCCTAATTATAGTAAAAACAGTTCAGATTTCTAAAACCTGTTACTAATGCTCATAATAATTTTTCCTGTTGTTTTTTTGGGGGAGCAGTTTGGGAGGACATTTTATGAAAGGTCAAACCTCTCATTTGGTCATCTGTTTCCAAGTTTTTTTTTAAATTACAGGTATGTTTTGATTTAACTTTTTGCCCAACAAGTTTCTGCCCAACAAGACGTTTCTGAGTCACATGGTGACATAGAATTTCTATGGAGTATACCTAAGTATTCTATGGGAAATGACAGGCATTTCAAGAAGTGG
Organism: Carollia perspicillata; assembly: GCA_004027735.1. NCBI lineage: Eukaryota > Metazoa > Chordata > Mammalia > Chiroptera > Phyllostomidae > Carollia > Carollia perspicillata. The sequence continues at coordinate 7,123 of PVKM010010334.1, forward strand.
GTGGTCTTCTGTACAAAGAGCTGGTAAAGATTTTTATTTTAAATGCTAGAAACCAGGAGATCCAAGATGGTGAAGGAGGAAGTGGAAGCTACACTAACCTCCTACCAAGGACCAATCTGGACTTACAACTAAATTGTAGATAAATCATCCTGAGTAACCAACTGAACACTAGCTGGAGAGAAGCCTTATAAACAAGGACAGGCAGAAGAAACCACTTCACCACAACAAGACTGGTAGGCAGTGCAAAGGTGGCACTAGAGGGCTGCCTGGCTTCCATGGGTGGCACCTATAGTTCTGGAAGGATGTATCGGCAACCAGAGGTTCACCCTAAGAAGTGTGGGATCTGATCCCCAAGCTGAGCTCCCCAGCCTACAGTACCAGAGCTGGAAAAGAACCCAGGAAACATCCAGCTGTGAAAAGCAGCAGGGATTCTGTCTGTCAGGGAGAAACAGCTGTAGATGCAGAGAGCCTTTTAAAAAAGGGCAAATGCACAAAATTTCATGTGCAGCCACTTACCCTAGACTCCAGCAGAGCACGGGAGGAGTAGACTAGAGATGCCTGAGATGAGTCTGGGTTTGGTGGCTCTGGGGAGAGATCTGAAGAAATAGCCACCAGAATCCATGTGCTGAGTCTGAGTCATTCCCCATACTGCAGGAGCCATCTTTGTCATCCTGTCTGAGTGGCAACAGCCTGAGGGGAAGCAAGAGCCCCACCCACAGGAACTACTCTGCCCCACCCTGTGGTGTTTAAGCAAGTCTGCTGATTACAGCTTGATTAGATTAACAGCTTATCTGTTTGATGGATGATTAGTTTAGCTGCTAGGCAGAAAATACAAAGCACCCAAAAGGGGAAGAAAAGTAAACATATGACAAATGAAAGAACAAGAGAATTCTCCAGAAGAACTGGATGAAATGGAGTCAAGCAATTTATCATATAGATAGTTTAGAGCAATGATTATAAGGATACTGAACAGCATGAAAAAAGACATAGAAACCATAAAAACAGACCAGTCAAAAATAAACAATGCATTATCTGAGATAAATAATACACTGGAAGGAAAAAACAGGTTAGATGAAGCAGAGGATCAAATCAGTGTTTTGGAAGACAAGGTATAAATAAACACCCAGGCAAAGCAACAAAAAGAAAAAAGAATTTTAAAAGATGAAGAAAGCTTAAGAAACATTTTGAACAATATGAAGTATAATGTCTGTATTATGGGAATACCAGAAGGAAAAGAGAGCAAGCAAGAGATCAAGAACCTATTTGAAGAAATAATGACTGAAAACTTCCCTGATCTGGTGAGGGGAAAAAGTCATACAAGCCCAGGAAGCTCAGAGAGTCCCAAACAAGTTGGACCCAAAGAGGTCTACACCAAGACACATCACAATTAAAATGACAAGACTTAAAGACAAGGAGAGAATCCTAAAAGCTGCAAGAAAAAAGCAGGTAGTTACCTACAAAGGAGTACCAATTAGACTGGCATCTGATTACTCAAAACATTTCAGGCCAGAAGGGAGTGGCATGGAATATTCACAGTGATGAAGAGCAAGGACCTACAACCAAGGCTACTTTACCTAGAAAGGCTATCATTTAAAATGGAAGGAGAAATAAGGAGCTTCCCAGACCAGAAAAGGCTAAAGGAGTTTGTTTACACCAAACCAGTACTGCAACAAATGTTAGAGGTCTCGCTTTAAGCAGAAGAAGAAAAAGAGAAAGAAAATAGAAAACAGAGGAAAAAAGTCTTAACAATAAAATGTCACTACATATACATCTATCGATAATCACCTTGAATGTAAATAGTTTAAATGCTCCAACAAAAGACATTGGGTAGCTTAATGGATAAGAAAACAAGACCCATATATTTGTTTCCTCCAAGAGACCCATCTCAGATCGGAAGATACATGCAGACTAAAAGTAAAGGGATAGTAAAAGATATTTCATGCAAATGGAAAGGAAAAAGAGCTAGGGTAGTAGTACTTATATCCAACAAAATAGACTTTATAACCAAGTCTATAGTAAGAGACAAAGAAGGACACTACATAATGATAAACGATACAATCCAACAAGAGGATATAACCCTAGTAAACATTTACACACCCAACATAGGAGCACCTAAATATGTAAAACAAATCTTGATGGACATAAAGGGAGAGGTCAACAGAAATGCACTCATAGTCAGGGACTTCAACACTCATTGACTTAAATGGACAGATCTTCCAGGAAGAAAATCAACAAGGAGAGAGCTGCCTTAAATGATACACTAGGTCAAACGGATTTAATTGGTATCTTCAGAGCATTTCACCCCAAAGCAGCCAAACATACATACTTTTCTTTCTTTCTTTCTTTTTTTAAGATTTTACTTATTAGTTTTAGATAGAGGGGAAGGGAGGGAGAAAGAGAGTGAGACAAATATCAATGTGGGAGAGAGACATTTACTAATTGCCCTTCACACGACCTTGCCTTTAACCCAGGCATGTGCCCTGACTAGGAATTGAACCAGTGACCTTTTAGTCACAGGCCAGTGCCCAGTCCACTGAGCTACACCAGCCAGGGCGAATTTACATAATTTTCGAGTGCACATGGAACATTTCCTAGGATAGACCACGTGTTAGGACACAAAACAAGTCTCAGTAAATTTAAGATTGAAATCATATCAAGCATCTCTCTGATCACAATGCTATGAAACTAGAAATCAATCACAAGAAGAGCATTTAAAACACACAAAGACATGGAAGCTAAATAACATGTTGTTAAACAATGAATGGGTCAACAACAAGATCAAGCCATTATATGTGGGATTCTGGAAGAGCAATCCTAAAAGGAAAATTCATAGCATTACAGGCCTATCTCAAAAAACAAGAAAAAGTTCAAGAAGAAACAAATAAGTAGAAGCACATACCATGTTCATGGGTACGAAGGTAACTTCATTAACATATACATGCTACCCAAAGCAATCAATAGATTCAACACAATTCCTATCAAGTTTCCAATGATGTATTTCACAGAACTAGAACAAAAATTTCAAAAATTTATATGGAACCAGAAAAGGTCCCACATTGCAACAGCAATCCTGAGAAATAAAAACAAAGTTGCATGAATCATGCTAGCTAATATCAAACTGTACTACAAAGGTATAGTAATCAAAACAGCATGGTACTGGCATTAAAACAGACACCTACATCAATGGAACAGAATAGAGAGGCCAGAAATAAACCCACACCTTTATAGTCAATTAATATTTGATTGAGGAAGCAAGCACATACAATGAGCTAAAGATAGTTAATTCAATAAATGGTGTTGGGAAAATTGGACAGATACATGCAGAAAAATGAAATTAATCCATCTTCTTACACCACACAGAAAAATAAATTCAAAATGGATCTAAGACTTAAATGTTTTTGACAGCAAAGGAAATCATCAACGAAATAAAAAGACAACCTACAGAATGGGAGAACACATTTGCCAATAAACTGATAAGGGGTTAATATCCAAAATTTATAAAGAACTTAAAAATACCACCAAAAAACAAACAAACAAAAAACAACTCAATTAAAAAATGGGCAAAGGATCTGAATAAACACTTCTCCAAAGAGGACATTCAGATGACCAATAGACATACAAAAAGATGCTTCAAGTCACTAATCTTTGGAGAAATGCAAATGAAAACCACAATGAGATACCATCTCACACCTGTCAGAATGGTTATCATCAATAAATAAGCAAGTGCTGGTGAGGATGTGGAGAAAGGGGAACCCTTCTGCACTGTTAGTAGAAAGCAGTGGGGAGATACTTCAAAAGATTAAAGATGGATCTGCCTTTTGACTCAGCAACCCCACTTCTAGGAAAATACCCAAAGGAACCCAAAACACTAATTCAAAAGAACATATGCACCCCAATGTTCATTGCAGCGTTATTTACAACCACTTAGATGTGGAAGCAGCCCAAGTGTCCATCAGTAGATGAGTCCATAAAACAACTATGGGACATTTACACAATACAATACTACTCAGCTGTAAAAAAGAAGAAAATTTTACCCTTTGCAACAGTATAGATGGACCTGAATAACATTATGCTAAGTGAAGTAAGCCAGTCAGAGAAAGACAAATACCATGTGATTTCCCTCATATGTGCAACCTAATGAAAACTGAACTAACAAGCAGAACAGAGACAGACTCATAGATGGAGAGCAGATGACAGCTAGTGGGGGTGTGGGAAGTTATGGGTGGACGGACTGATGAAAAGTAGAAAAAGACTCTTGGACATGGTCAACAGTGTGGTGATTGCTGGTGGGGAGGGCAGTATAAGGGGATAATGGATACTGAAAAAATACAATAAAGATTAAATTTTAAAAATAAATAAATAAATGTTAGAAACCAATTTAGTATTGATGTTCATTAAGGATCATCAGTCACTCCTCTAATGTTGCTGAGATGGGATGCTTGGGAGAAGAACTGACTTCTCTCTGGAAAATCAATCTTGAGGGGCTCTGGAATATACCCAGGTAAAAGGGAATGGATGTGCTCAACTCTAGAGTTGTGCTGGTTATGGAAACAGCTTTGTGTATGTTTGACTCTTGGGTCTTTGGAAACCTCTGCCTTGGTAATATGTATATTTCTCTTTCATTTCATACTGTGGCAAGGTTAATGATATTTACACACACTTTTCTGTGTGCTGCATGATATTAGCATAAGTTGTAACTTGCTGCTTTGTTGTTTTCTAAAGTGAATCAGTTTATCTTTAGTTTAACCCAAAATTGCAGCAGAGAGTGTGTTTCCTCCTGAGATATTAACGTAAAATAACTGAAACAGATTGAAGTTGACAGTGACTAATGAAGTCTCATGCAGACGTCTACCAGGCAGTGGGTTTCTGCGTATCAGGAAGAGCAGAGCGTAAGTAGCCAGCAGCTCTGAGATCAAGGCGTTTCTTCCCATCCCTCCTGAGCCCAGCTCCAGTGGAGGAGGGAGACTTAAATATTCCTCCTATGTTCTTTCTAAAGACATCGTATTCTTAGTATACAAATTGGTTACATTACTGATAATTCCCAGCTAGCTTCCTTGTTTAATGAGCCATTTTAGCTGCCTGAAGGTATTCTACATGCAATAATTTTAATCAGTCACATAAAATTTATGAACCTGAGATTCTAGTGAAAATTAGCATCTATTAAAATAGTGATAATGCTTCTTTGAGAACTTCTTCAGCAATCCTGGCCACCTAGTTATGCCTTTAGTATTCTAGAAGACCCTTGCTCAGCTCAATATTCAGGAATGTGGTTTTGTTGTTGGCTTGTTTTGTTTGTGGTCAGTATCTGCATGTAATTTCATATATTCCTTATACATACATACCATTACCTAAAAAAATACCAGAGTAATTTTTTTTGTTTCTCTCTTGAAATGTTTTATTTTTGCAGCTATGTATTTAAAGCTTTAAATTGTTTTCAGGGATCCATAGTATCATGTTGCATTTACTAGATTATGCATATACAGTTTGTTTGGTGCATTCAGAAATATGTTTTGAAAAAAAAATGGTGCTCTCTCCCTTTGGTTCATCTCTTACAGACCGTGCCCACACAGAGAGCAGCAAGATTTGTGTTTTCCAGCTCATTAAACTGACAGCAGAAATTAGTTTGTGGTTTTAAAAACTAAAAAGTTAAATTACAGCTTCACGTGTCCTTTATGCAATGGGGCGTGCATAAGATGTTTGATTTTAATGTTTGCTATAATGGAGAATTTAAATTACAATGTTTGTCAAATCTCTAATCTTTGTTACAGAGCGGAATATTAATTATGCTTTTAACTATGAGAGGTAAATAAAATGAACATCCACTGCACGCCCAGGGGTAAATTGCAGATTACCGACAATGTGACATAATGCACTAAATGTCAGTTTTGTCAAACAAATTTAGAGGAACAGTTAAACTATTAGCTTCCTGTTGTTCCAGGCCCTTTCTTGTAGCAAGTGACTGTTTTGATTGAGCAGCGGGAACACTGTGCCTTATGGAAGACTAAGGGAGTTAAATTGAATAAGCAAGATGAATGAGGAGTCTCCATCACAGCCTCACTCAATTAGTTTATAACGTTCTATTAACTTCTGTAGGTGGTTTTGAATCAACAGCAGATTAACTGTTGTAGTTTGGTAGGGGACATGGGGAGCCCGTGGCAATGGGGCAGTGTGCCACTGAATGGAAAGAAATTTTTCTGATTCTCATTTCTCTCTGTCTTCCACTTTCACATTTTGTACTTGAAGAAATGCTAATGGTTATCAGCCTTCTGTGAGTTTAAAAGAAAACATTGAGGAGTGGCACACAGCCTGGCATTTCTCCTGGCGGTTCTAGCATGGAATAGTAGTGTGCTGCCCGAAATGGAATAAGTAGAATTCAGATCTCCACGAATCTGTCCTTGGGAAGAGAATTGACTTTTGGTTCTTAAGATTCAGGAAGAGAAAAACTTTCCATAAATGATCAAAGCCAGGATTTCCTTTGTTGAGAGTGTGGAGAGGGTTCTGAGCAGTGGAGTTTCTTCCCTCACTCACAGCAATATTAACCTCACAAGGAGTTTGAAGTCACTCTTTCTTCCAGTGAAGGCATATTTTTCATTTCAGTTTTTATGCAAATTCTACTCTCCTAATGTTCACCATGTACTACATTGAGGAAGCATTACACAGAAAGATGACTAGATTATTATCAAGAAGAACTGCTAAATTAAGTATGAAATTATTAAAGAAATAGTGAAAATTAAAGAAAAAATGGGAGCGCTGGCTGGTGTGGCTGAATGAATTGAGTACCAGCCTGCGAACCACAGGGTCGCTGGACCGATTCCCAGTCAGGGCACAGGCCTGGATTGTGGACCACATCTCCAGTAGGGGGCATGTGAGAGGCAGCCACACATTGATGTTCCTCTCCCTCTCTTTGTCTCTCCCTTCCCCTCTCTTTAAAAGTAAATAAATGAAAATCTTTTAAAAGTAAAAATTAAAAAAATAGGAGCAGGAAATAAAACTTTAGGAGGCAGGGAAAAACAAGACCAAGACAATGCAGAAATTGTGAGTGAATGATTTTTGTAACTTTAAAGTATTTCTAGTGGTTCAGAACTTATGTCCTTCAAATATGCATACCAACTTGCCTTTTGGGGGGCATGCATGTTACAGAACGGGCCCATGGTGGAGACAAAATACTGTTACCAAATGGACTCTCCTCTCCCGGGGTCCCTCTGTACTGGGTTCGCCTTGCCCATCGCCCTTACTTATTGTGGCTCTCAATGTCAGAGTTTGGTAAAAAGAAAAGAAACTATTTATTTAAAAGTCATACAGATTTAGAGTAGTGGTGGAATGTCACTGTTTAAAATCTCAAAGTTCCTTAAAACACTCACAAACACACAGAGTCCTTCCTTCCACCCTTTGCCCAGTCAGGCCAGTCAGAGGTACCATTTCTCAGGAAAAAAAAAAAATAGAAGTTTGTGGCTCAGCTACCAGTTCTTCCCAGTAATCCACTCAGCTGGCAGGCCTCCTACGGTTCCCAGCACCATCAGCTGTGTCCCGCCATGATCTCCAGTTCTTAGTCTGAAACCATGTGGCACCTTCTCATGGCCCACCAGCAAGAGTCCTTTCACCTGTTTCCTTCCTGCAGCGTCTCTCCTGCGTTCTTCCAAACTGCTAAGAGAAAGCTTTGTCTGGCTGGTACATCCTGCTTTCCTGCTTCCTAAGCTGTATGGTTTGAACCCCCAAAACCACATGGTTCAGACCCACATGGATGCCTGCCTGGGTTTAAATCCCAGTGTGAATCTTCCTCTACAACCCCATTTCTGACTCTTCCCACAATCAGGTACACCTTCCAGCATTCCCACAGTTTTCAGCCTTTCTGGGCTGCCATAGTAAGTCTGGGCAGGCATGGCCCCATGGTGTGGTATGACCCATCTCCAAGCTCTCAAGCAGGTGCTATAACCAGGGGGAGCTGCCTCCAGTTACAGAATGGGTTAAAGTCACACCATCTCCCTGGTTCAAAGTATGGCCACAGCTACTAAATGTATCTATGAAGATAGCCAGCTGTTATAGATACGTAAAATAACCATTTTTGCATATCAGGTGTGAAGCTGGCCAACTGTTGATATGCAAAATAACTCTCATTGGCCCTTCTCCCTGTGTCCCATCCCCCAGTGCAGACTTAAGAGGGTAGGGATATCCTATATTTTTATATATCCTGGACATCCAAGTTCTGGACCCTGTTACAAGCCCCTCTTTGGGGGGTCCTGGCTATACCCTGTTATATGCAGACATTATATAATGCAAGCCATTTATCAGAATCCATTTATCAGGTAACACAAAGCAATCATAAAATATTGCATACTGCTTTTCATGACATACTACACACACACAATGATTCTTTTTTTTTTCTTTCCTCTCATTTGGAAAAGCTAAGAAGTTTATGCTCAATGTTCTCTTTGGCCAGGCTGGACCATTTCCTATGTCAGCCTGCCTTACTAGAAGCAATTGTCAAGAGGGAATCAGGAAAAACCTCAGTGTGTAATGGATGGATCCACTAGATCCATATTATCATTTTGAGTTGGGAAAGCTATAGTGTCTTCTTAATGAGACTCTGGGGAAAAGAGCCAAGTCTTCATAAAGCATTTGGGTATCTCTTTTAACACTTATGACTATAATTGTTGATTGACTTTGTAACAGGAGTGTTTTCTTTGTGCATCCCTTGAATTACTATTGAGTTTTTTTAATATCTGATTTTACTTTGGACTAAATGTAAGCCTTTATATACTGATGGATGTTATTAAACATATCTCCTTTATAATTATTAATGAGAACCATGGAGTGAGGGCAATTTACTCATTAAATACTTTACAAAATCATTAGGAGATAAGATCCCAATGAACAAAGTGATAATAATCAGGTGAAATAGTAGTCAAGTGATTGCCCTTGAAAAATAGAAGCAGTTTGCTTAACTTGAACATGAATTCTTCTTCTGTTTGTCCCCCTCCCCCAGCTGATTTGAGAGGGAGTTTATTTTGCAAACTATAATTAGAGGAGTAAGATAGACACAGACAAGAAGAAAAGCATTATCCAAATGCTAATCGAGTTTCTTTTCTCGTTTGTCTGTGTTCCCCGGGACTTTACAGAGCCTGTGTAATGACACACTCTGTTGTTCCTGCTGTAGTTGTTTTTACACACCTGTCCCTCCTAGTAGCTCTGAGTTTCTCAGAAGCAAGGGCTGTTGTCTTCATCCTGGACCCCCAGCTTCTAGCACGTTGCTGGACTCACAGAGGGCACTCATGAAATGCTGGAAGAACGAATACTGGAAGAGTAAAAGACATCTTTTATGGACGCCCAAATATCCAGGATGAAGCAGCACTGTTGTTTAAAGCAACATTCAGCTGGTAGAGAAGGGTTCTGTCTCACTTTTCCCTCCTTTCTTGTGAGTCCTTATCAAATATCAGGAAGTAAGCTCTACCTGTATCTCATTTAATCCTCATATCATCCTAGAAGTTGGTGATTTGCTCTCCCCTTTATTTATATACAAACCAAGACTTACAAGAGTTCCTTGTCTTTCATATGCAAAGCAAGAACTGACAGGGGTGGGGGGAGGGGGGACTCTCTGCATGCTCTCTTTACTCCGTGAACTAAGAAGTATTCATCTGACAGAGGAGAGGGAGGAAGGTGCTGATGGAAGTATAAGGAGATAAGAGAAAATGGAAAATTTGTTTTCCTAAAATGTAATCCCTATCATATTATTTACTGCTCAGTGTAACTCTTCTTATCTAAGCATTACATCCCAGCTTTTCAGCTTCACCTCCAAAGCCTTCCACAGAATGACACTGGGACTTCTCTACAGGCAGTACATACCTTATATGCTTTTATAAGAGTTGATTATCATACTTAGTCAGAATAGAATGTTAAGGGGGCTTCAAGTCAGTGGCCTAGAGTAGGTAGATTTTTATCAACCTATTTCCCAATGCACAGTTTAATGAAAGACTTTCAACTCTCTTAATCTTAATATAAGACAGTCTCAAATATTAGACATTTCTTACATATTTTTTTTAGTTCTAAACATCATTAGTGGAATGATGTGCTGGACATTCTCCTTGTGATGCAGGGAACAGACCCTTCACAGTAGAACATCCCCTTACCCAGCCACCAAAGTAATCCAAAGTTAACAGAACTGAAAAAAAATTTCTGTGTGATTGAGGATGATTTGGGCCCATTTTTGCTGTTCCCCTCGCCCCCAGGGGTCTTTGCTGTTTAGGCTGCTCAAGGCAACACCTCACGCAATCTAGAGGTTGTGATTTATGTTAAATGTCAATATATGGCTGCTGTCGTGCCATTTAATATGTGGGAGAAGGTGGGTGTTTTAGACATTAAACAAAACCAGAAATATCTTCTCTGTATGTCCAGTCCTCCCATATCCATGGGACCCACATCCCAGTTTCAAGCAACCTCAGCTCAAAAATGTTCAGAAAATACTGTTACTGTTGCTGACATGTACTGTGTAGTTATAGCTACATGAGCTGTGTCTGTACTAAATCTGTACAGGCATCTTGTTCTTATCATTATTTCTTAAACAATATTGCGTAGCAGCTATTTATGTAGTATTTACATTGTAGTAGGTATTAAAAGAAATCTAGAGATGATTTAAAGTATATGGAAGGATATGCATAGGTTATATGCAAACGCTACATCATTTTATATGAGGGGTCTGAGCATCTGGGAATTTTAGTATCCATGAGTATTCTTGAAACTAACCCTCCCTGGATACTGAGGAACAACTGTATAAAGCAAATGGGGAGCTTTCACCTACCTTCTACCCAGTGTCCATTCCCCCTTAACTCTTTGAGGTGAGTGAAGGACACCATAGCATGACACAAAGGGGTCATTGTGTTTGAATTAGTTGGTGGTATGCAGGGGGATAGTAGAGTCTGTCTCTTTGCTTCCAAAATCAAAAGAAAATATAGCACCTGCTGGGTGCATGTCCCCTGAAATTTTCCAGCACAGTTCACCAGACAGCTCCCAGATAGGCAGGTGGCTTCCTTAATGATTAAACCCAATTTTTCTAATGTGCTAATTAGTTTGAGAAAGATAATTGTAAAATCTGTCATACATTGTAGGAAATGTCTCTCATGTCTGTTATTTGCTCCTAAGAATCACAGGGCTATCAGCTGAGCAGGCTCAGTTTCTCTCTTTTTATGTAAATCATGTGACTCTTTGCCCTGGCAGGGCGCTCAGCTGGTTAGAGCATCATCCTGATACACCAAGGTTGCAGCTCGGTTCCTGGTCAGGGCACATACACAAATCAAGCAATGAATGCATCAATAAGTGGAACAACAAATCAATCTCTCTCTCTCTTCCTCTCTCTCCCCCTCTACCTCCTCCCTCTCTCTCTGAAATCAATCAATAAATAAAAAAATTAAATAACATGACTCTTTAATCATAAGAAAAGGGTAAAGACCGTCAATGAAGAAAAGAAACCCTTTTCAGTATGAAATGCTCAATTAAAAAGAAAGCTATTATTTTTTATTTTGAAAATCTGCCCTATTATTGCTTTTTGAACTATGCATTTGGAACAGTCTTCTCAATGGCTTCACAGGGCATGGGCATCTCAATTCGTTTTTCCGATGAGTTTCCATTGGAATGTAGAAAACCAACTTGCCCATGCGGAAGTTAGTTCTCACTATCAGCTTGTCAAGCTAGAGTGTTTGGTCAAAATGTCCTGGAAAAAATGAATTAAAGTCATGGAAACCTGGGTTTTTGTTCTGATTCTATGACAATCTAACCTTTCATAAATGATTCCTTATTCGTAACATGGAATAATGAATTCTATCCATATCTCATTTATTTATTGAGTAAAACATCCTACAGAATTTCCCACATTCTGAATCTGGGTGATACATTCTTATAATGTCATTTACCGTGTCCTTCATTATCTGTATTTCCCTGTGAACTAGGACAAGAACTGGAAGCTTAATCAAATTTAGGTTTCTTACTTTGGTAAGAATAATTCCTAGGTGCTTCCTACTCCCTATTACGTTGTGTCAGGAAGCACATAATGCTCACACTGATCAGTGGGTGGCAGTTTTGCCAACCCGATCCATCCATTATAATGTCACACCAGCCTGTCACTAATGGCTTTTTTAAGTTACTAATGATGATAGCCTAGATCTGTTATTTTTGGGGCGGGTTTCAAAGTGATGATGTCATTCTTCTGTATTTAGTAAATGCCATTTTCTTCTCAGATGTTCAGTTACCTTGAAATAGTTTATATCGGAACCTAGAGATAAATGTTTGGAACGTTTGGTTTATTTTTATTTTTATTTCTGTATTTTCCAATTTCAGAATGAATTGGTGCTGTAATGACTTTATGCAATGACCGGTAGTGTCATTGTGGATTTAGGGTTTTAACGTATTTGATATGTTTGAACACATCACAGTAATTAATGTTTGGATTTTCAGAGTATCTCATCTTTGGTCGACAGGAGCCCCTTCATGTTTTCTCTTGTTGTTTGGACTCCAAAACTCTGAAAATTTCTTCTATTTTTTATACAACAGGATGTCTCAACTCAGCTTGTGCACTGCCTTCCCCTTGACTAGAAGTAACCATTTCTCTAAGAAATTCTGGTTTCTTTTAGGGGAAAATGGCATTTAGAGATCACATTTTGACTGCAAGGGGTTATCACGGAGCCAGCTCAGCCGCTGCACCTGGACCTTCCCAGCCACCTTCACCACCGTGCCTAGTGCTGTTGTCTGCTTATCTTCCTGCCGTTTCGGACAAGCCAGCACCTAACTCATCCCTTTGCCTCTCACTGGAAGAGAAGGGCCACTGGTGTACAATAATAATAAACCACATAAGAAAATATCTTCATGGCCTCAAGATAGAGAGCTCCCTAAAATCTTTACAGACATAACTGATAAATTTGAACATATCAGAATTATAAACTTTGATATACCTAAAGACACCATAAAGAGAATTTTAAAACAAGCTATAGATTAGCTTAAAATATTTCTAATACTTATATGCCAAAGTATCAGTGACTGAAATATAAAAGTTATCTAGACAGCAGCAATAACCTAACTCAAAAAATTTATATAAAAAATCTGCCCTTCCATTCTTAATGAAAGCTTTGTTTGGTAGAGCAATCTTGGATGTAGGTCCTTGCCTTTCATGACTTGGAATACTTCTTTCCAGCCCCTTCTTGCCTGTAAGGTCTCTTTTGAGAAATCAGCTGACAGTCTGATGGGAGCTCCTTTGTAGGTGACTGTCCCCTTATCTCTTGATGCTTCTAGAATTCTCTCCTTCATTTTAATCTTGGGTAATATAATTATGATGTGCCTCGGTGTGTTCCTCCTTGGGTCCACCTTCTTTGAAGGGGGGGAATGGGACAACTGTAATGGCATAAGCAATAAAATATATTTTTAAAAGTTTGTATAAAATGTACCTAAGCAATTTATAGGATAGCAGTGTATGGCTCAGTAACATTTAAAAAGCTCTTGAACCTCACCCATAATCAGGTACATGCAAGTCAACACAGCATGAGATGCCACCTTTCACCCATCAGATTGGCGAACATTTCTGTAACTGATCCCAAGTGTTGGCAAGTGTGTGGGAAAACACACTTGTTAAATATGCTTGCTTAGTACAACTTTGGTGATATTTTTGAGATTTCACTTGATTTTTGGAAAAAAGGTCCCTTTGTTTTCCATCATCCTCCCCCACACACATATATAACAAGTAAATAAATAATATGTAAATGCCAAATTATTCACTTTTCACATTTTTATTAAAAAGTAAGAAGCTTCCACTGCCCACGTACCAAAGAACTAAAATAAATCTAATTTGCTTTGACACCTTTACTTGTAAAAAAGAGAAACTTACAAATTCAAAATCAGAGGTCAAGTCTTCTAAAATGTGATTTTTATATTTTTCCACAGAGAAAATGGTATTTTTGACAACGAGGTAACAAACATTTAGGATAAATTAAAGAGAAAACGTGGTCAGTCCTCTGTCGGGGAGAATGGTTGATAGATAAATAATTGTTTTAGAAAGGTCAAATTACCTTAAGAATGCCTGTGAAGGGCTATAATATTAGAATTCTGGACACTGATTAAATGCGGTCGTATTGGTTTCCTATTGCTGCTGTAACAAGATCTTTAAGTTTAGTAGCTAAAATAACACAAGTTACTTTCTTACACCCTGAAGTCCAGTGCAGAACTCACTGGGCTCAAATGAAGGTGTCGGCAGGGCTGCGTTCCGTTCTGGAGGCTCCGGTAGAGAATCCATTTTCTCACCTTTTCAGCTTCTAGAGGCTGTCCCAGATCTTTGGCATGTGGTCCCCTCCTCCACCTTCAAGGCCAACAAGGATGGTTTGAGTTCTTCTCACACCATGTCTTTCTCACCATTTAAGATATCCTGTGATTACATTGGATCACCCTGATAATTTAGGATATTCTCCCTGTTTTAAGATCAGCTGATTAGCAGCATCCATTCCATCTGTAGCCTTAATTCCCTTTGCCATGTAACCGAACATATATTCCCAGTTTCTGAGATTAGCAGGCAGACATTGTCGATGGGCCATTCTGCTTAGGGAATGAGATCTACATCCGAGCACAGAGGGGCACCACTTCCTGGGATAACGCTAGTGCTTCGGGAGCGATCTCTTTTAGTTGATGTGTTCCATGCAGGTTGCTAGAGCCCCTAAAGAAATGGGTTGTATTTGTTCCTGAATAAATTAATCAGCAGCTATATTTTAAACTTGGAATAGAATGAATTTTTTTAACTTCCATATTATATGTTGATGAGATTTTTGGGTAATCAGCTCTGCATATCCAAGTGTCACCTGGATTTTATGATAATGTCACTGCTTAATTTAGGATTCAGAACATGCGATTTTCTTGTTCTTGTGCTCCCTATGTACCGACACCAGTGGGTTTTGATTAGGCGGAGGAAGTCCAATTTTTAAGTGAGCTTAACAAACTTCAAGAGGAAACTGGAGACATTACTTCAATATGACGTGCATTAAAAAGCCCTCCCTCTCTCACTTGTATTTATTGTCTGATGGAGGATCAACAGCATACCACCAGTTTAGTCTTGCTGCAGAGTGACATTTTTGAAACTATTAAATTTCAAGATAATGTGCGCACACGGCATTCAGCAACATAAGCTGACTGTGAGCGGAGAACTGCTCTCACTAATGTCACTTTATTCCCATTTTGCTTGGTTGTGGATTACATCCGTTTCGTATTTTTTGTGCCATCGCTGGTTCCAGTCCCTCTGGGTTCATAATGCCCTGATGTGAGAAATAAAACTAAACAAAATATCACTAAGGATGACAGATATTGCATCTATTATTTTTACTGCTGACTTTTTTTAGTGTTTAAAAATCTTTGGCTGGTTTGGGAAATTGCCTTAGGTGCTAATGTGAGCTGTGAGTTATTCCTGAGTGGAAGATATGTTCGTTGGGACAGCTCTATCTGCAGGTGCATCTTGGATTTCTTGGTTTTTTCTGCAGCATGTGCTTGCAGGAGCCCAGCTTAGAACAGTTACAAGACATGGCTCCCACCCTCGGGGTACGTGAGCAAAATTTAGAGCAGGGGGAAATGGGAAAAGGGGGACTCACAAGGACTTTCTCCTTGGTGGGAAAGATAACCCAAGGAAGTGGGGAAGGTGCCCAAGCACATAGGTCGAAATGAAGGAGGGTGATATCACTAAGTGCATTTCAGGATTGATCCCAAAGCTTTTTCTCCAAGGCCGTTACATGAGTGATGTTAAATTCAAGTCACACACACAAAATAAAAGTTATGTGGGTTTATGTCTTAACATGAAACTGTATTCTTTGTGATAAACACGTGCCATGTTTCCTAGTCAATGTTTACTAATCAGTGAAAACCAGAAAGCAGCTGGGTAGGTAATGAGTGTGCTCCGTAGTGCTGTGTCTGTAAGAGGCTAGTTGAATTGATTACTTAGGTGGTGATACAGTTACCAGCAATGTTAGAAAACCACTCTTCCCTCTGCCAGCAACTCGAAAGTCCCAGCCAACAAAGCAGAGTCGCCTTTATTTTCAGTGTCCAGACTTAAGCAACCAAAGTTTGGTCAGTTAAACCAATGACCATTTCATGGAGATGTTTTTCATCTCAACATAGGAAAACAATGCCAGATGTCAAGAGTTCTTTAGCCACATGTCCTTAGGCAATTTAATGCCACTGCGCCTCAGTTTCTCTCTCTGTAAGATAAGGGAAATAATAATAATTTCCTCACTGGGTTGTCATAAGACTTAAGAGAGTTCATGAACATAAAGTGTCTGGCTAATCTGCCTACATATTTTTTTTAATTATTATTGTCATTTTTTTTCTATCAACTCATAGTGCTTGTTCTTTTGAGTTGAAATAATTAAATGTCAGACCACTGGGAGTTTTTTCCTTTAAAATTCCACCTTTAAAAACATTGCCTGGTAATTCTCACAGATCGGTCTTTGAGGCGACAGCCCCTTCCTTATCTATTTAGGTTTATTCTGCTGGATCTCGGCAATGTGGTGTAATGTATTAATTCTTCCATACAACCAGTGTCTGTTTTACCCCTACTGTGAGAAACATTAAATACTTTTCCTTGGTTCCAGCATCTGTTCCAGTCCTTTAATTAAGCCTTATCACACACTTAATTTTAGAACCCAAGACCAGAAAGCCATTTTACTTTTTAGACTTACGTCTACACGTGATTCACAAATCCTTAAGTGTTGCCCTCTCTGCAGAACTTTAAATGACATACTTAAAAATGAAGACACCTCTTCTGAGATCAACAACTGACCTTTAGTTCAGTACAACTAAGTCATTTTTTAGATACAAACTTTGTTGACAAAACCCAATGTGGCAGGAACTCCGATGGGGTGGGGGGGCAAGAGGCAGTAATACTTTGTGGTGAACCATGTTCTATAACCCTGAGTTGCAATAAACCAGGAATGTGATTAGTGTCAATCAAAAGTTGTCATTGCAAATTCAACACCAACAGGAGTAACCAGTTAGGAGTGTAGTGAGGTGGGGACAGGCTTTCTTCGGTGGAGACAGCACAGTGGTCAAATAGCTAGGCTGTGGAACAGCTAGGCTGAAAACAGCTCAATTGTGACTCAGCTCAACCGTGGAGCTGCTAGGCTGTGGAACAGCTCAACTATGAGACAGTTCAGCTGAAGTGGCTGGGTCAAGGCAGCTCAGTTCAGGTGTTACAGCTCCAGCCAGGAAAACCCAGTCTTCACTGGAAATGAAAAGTACACTCCATGGAGGCAGAAATGAAGCTGGCTTATACAGAGAAGAGTACCTGTCCCTGGTCCCCCAGTGCCTGATTGGCCCATTTCTATACAAATAAGGACTCCAAATCCTCACAGTTCAGTTGGTCCAAATAGCATCATCCTAATCCATTGGAATGGAGCTGCTCTGATTGGCTGATGAAGATGCAAATGAGGATATAGCTGTACCACACCTATTGGCCCAAGCAAATCTTCAGCCCATTGGTTGATTTATGAGTCTAGCAGCTCCAGTATTTTTTTAATCCTCACCTGAGGACATGCTTATTGATTTTTGAGAGGGAAAGGGAGGGGGAAAGAGGGAGAGACACATCAATCTGTTGCCTCTTGTACACACCCCAACTGGGGACAAAACCTGAAACCTAGCCATGTGCCCTCACTGAGAATCAAACCTATGACCTTTCAATTTATGGGACAATACTCCAGCCAACTGAGCTACACCAGCCAAGCCACCTAGCAGCAATTTGTAAGGGTCAGCTTAGATGGCAGGAGCACAGCACAATATGCAGCTAGCTCAGTGCTGCTTCACCATCAAGCACAGAAAGCGTGAGAACTTTAACAATGACTACTAAACTCTGTCTATAAATTTGAGCCCTGTTAGCCACCAGGACTCCTTAACAGGCACGTTCATTCTAGGAGTTGAGACTGGAGTCCATGCTGAGGTTGACCATCAGATTCCTTCCCCTTGAATCTGCTTAGTACCCATAACAAACAGGCGCTTTTACCCTGATCCTCACACAGTTGCCACCCACTCTAGTTTCAGAGGGGAACGCAGGAGAGGAGTTCTCTTCATTTTCCTCCCAGCCGCATTGCATTCACATGACAGCCATTTGCCCTGCAGCTCCCTCTCCTGTACCACGCATTCCTGAAGAATTTCATCTTCACGTTATTTCTTTACCCATTCTGATTTCTATCCATCACTTGGGTAACAACAAAAAGCTCTCTTCCATTTTTCACATCCTAATTTCTGCTTTTTTTTTTAAATTTCCAGACTAGGAAAGAAATATAAGGGAAATATTAGAGTGTAATCAACATGAAGGACCATACTTTAATTTGAGTTTATTCCACATTTCTGTCCTTTCCCACTTTTATTCTAGTTTGGAAATTTAGAGCTATCATGTTTTTGAATCAGGTTGTTTGTTTTCTTACTGTTGGGTTTTAAGGATTTCTTTTTTTATATTTTGGATAGCAAATCTTTATCAAGTGTGTCTTTTGCCAATATTTTTACTCAGTCTGTGACTTGTCTTCTCATTATCTTGTGTCTTTCACAGAACAGAATTTTTAAAATTTTAATAAAATATACCTTATTATTTCACTTATGGCACTGATGTTTTATCTAATTAGTCATTGCCAAATACCAGGTCATCTAGATATTCTTCTTTGTTACCTTCTACGTAACATGATTTACATTTTGGTATATTATTCTTTTTGAGTGCTTTTTTTATAAAGGATGTAAGGTCTGATGGTCAGATTCATGTTTTTTCATGGAGCTGTGCAGTTGTTTCAGCACATTTGGTGGAAAGACTATCTTCATTGTATTGCTTCTGCTTTGTCAGAAATCAGCTGATTGTTCTGTGTGTCTCTGTCCGAGCTCTCTTTTCCGTCCCATTGATCTGTTTGACTGTTTTTTCACCAGTACTACACTGTCTTGATTATTAGTACTTTATCAGTCCTCCAACCATATTTTCCTCCATTAAAATTGTGTTGGCTAGTCTGGGTGCTTTGTCTCTGCATATAAACTTTAGAGGAAGTTTGTCAATGTGCACAAAGTAACTCACCAAAGTTTTTCCTTAGGTGGCACTGAATCAATAGATCAAGTTGGGAAGAACTAACACATCTTGATAATATTAGCTTCCAACTCGTGTACACTGATTATCTCTCTATTTTAGTTTTCCTTTGATTTTCTTCATCAAAGTTTCATAGTTCTCCTCACGTTGACCTGTATGTACAGGGCAGGGCGAAAGTAGGTTTACTGTTAATAATACAAGAAAAGGCTCTGTTTCGCATACAACTGTAAACCTACTATTGCCCCACCCTGTATTTGTTAAATTTATACCTGAGTAGTTCTTTTGGGGGAGCTAATGTAAATGGTAGTATGTGTTTTATTTAAAATTCTACTCCTACATATCATTGCTTGTATATAGGAAAACGATTGACTTTTAAATTAGCCTTCCTATGCACTCTTAATTATGCAACCTTGCTTTAATCGCCTGTCAACTTGAAGAGCTTTTATGTCAATTCTTTCAAATTTTCCTAATAGGTAATTATGTCATCTATGAAGACAATTTTATTTCTTCCCAAACAGTATATCTTTTATTTCCTTTTCTTGTCTTACTATGTTAGCTAAGGCTTTCAGTATAATGTTGAAGAGGAATAGTGAGAGGAGACATCTTCGCCTTGTCCCATTTGTTTAATTTATCTTTTATTTCCCTTGTCCAAGGAGATATGTGAGAAAAAAAATATTACAAAGAGAAATGTCCAAGATTTACTGCCTAACTTTTCTTCTAGGATTCTTAGGTTCTAAAGACTAATTTGTCTTTAATGCATTTTGAGTTTATTCTTGTGTGTGGTGTAAGAAGGTGGTCTAGGCCCTTTTTTTTTTTGCACTTATCAGTCCAATCTTCCCAACACCATTTACTGAATAGACTATCTTTAGCCTATTGTATGTTTTTGTCTCCTTTGTCAAATATTAATTGACTGTAAAGGTGTGAGTTTATTTTTGGGCTCTCTATTCTGTTCCATTGATCTAGGTGTCTGTTTTTATGCCAGTACCATGCTGTTTTGATTACTATGACCATGCAGTATAGTTTGGTATTAGGTAGCATGATTCCTCCAACTTTGTTCTTCTTTCTCAAGATAGTTGTTGCTATTTGGGGTCTCTTGTGGTTCCATATAATTTTTGAAATATTTGTTGCAGTTCTGTGAAGTGTATACCATTGGTATCTTGAGAGTAATTATGTTGAATCTGTAGATTGCTTTGAGTAGCATGGACATTTTAATGATGTTAATTCTTCCTATGCATGAACATAGTATATGAATCCACTTATTTGTATCTTCTTCAGTTTCTTTCTTCAGTGTCATATAATTTTCTGAGTAGAGGTCTTTTACATTCTTAGTTAAATTTATTCTTCAGTAGTTTATTCTTTTTGAAGCAATTATGAATGGGATTGCTTTCTTAGTTTCCCTTTCCGATAGTTCATTATTGATATAGAAAAATGCAACTGATTTCTGGATATTTATTTTGTATCCTGCTACTTTGCTGAATTCATTTATCACTTCTAGTAGTTTTATGGTGGAATCATTAAGGATCTCCATATACAGTACCATGTCATCTGCAAATAATGACAGTTTTACTTCTTCCTTTCCAATTTGTTGCCTTTTATTTCTTCTTTGTGTCTGATTTCTGTGGCTAGGACTTCCACTGTAACATTTCTTTATTATTCTTTTGATGCCTAGGGGATCTGTAGTGATATCCTCTCTCCCATGCTGATTTTAGTAGTGTTTGTATTCTCCCTTTTTTCATAGTCTGGTTAGAGGTTTATCAATTTTATTGATCTTTTTAAAGAACCAGCTTTTGGTTTCATTGATTTTCTTTGATGATTTCCTGTTTTTAATTTCATTGATTGCTATTCTAACTTTTATTTCTTTTATTATGTGTAATTTGGATCTAGTTTGCTCTTTTTTATTAGATGGACACTTAGATCTTTTATTTTATTTTTTAGCTTAATCTTTATTATATTTTCCATTACCATTTAGCCCCCTTATAACTTCCAGCAGTCACCACACTATTGTCTATTTCCATGCATCCTTTTTCCTTTTTGCTCAGTCCCTCCACCCTTTAAACTACCCCCCAACTAGCTGTCATCCTGTTCTCCATCTATGAGTCCATCCCCATTTTTCTTGTTTGTTCTGTTTGTTCATTAGATTCCACATATGAGTGAAATCATATAATATTTCTTTTTCTCTGACAGGTTTATTTCACTTAGCACAATGTTCTCCAAGTCCATCAATACTGTCACAAAGGGTAAAATTTTCTTTTTTACAGCAGAGTAGTATTCCATTCTGTAAATGTCCCATAGTTGTTTTATCCTCTCATATACCGATGAGCACTTAGCTGCTTACATATCTTAGAGATTGTAAATAACACTACTATGAACATAGGGGTGCTTATGTTCTTTCAAATTAGTGTTTTGGGTTCATTTGCATATATTCCTGGAAGTGGGATCACTGGATCAAAAGGCAGATCCATTTTTAATTTTTTGAGGTATCTCCATACTGCTTTTCACACTGGCTGGTCCAGCCTGCATTCCCACCAGGAGTGCAGAAGAGTTCCCCTTTCTCCACATCCTCACCAGCACTTGTTGTTTGTTGATTGAGGATAGCCATTATGACAGATGTGACATGGTATCTCATTGTGGTTTTCATTTGCTTTTCTCTGAAAATTAGTGGCATCAGGCATCTTTTTATATGTCTTTGGTCATTTGAATGTCCTGTTTGGAGAAGTGTCTGTCTAGGTCTTTTACCCATTTTTTAATTTGGTTGTTTATTTTTATGGTGTTGACTTTTTAAGTTCTTTGTACATTTTGGATATTAACCCCTTATCAGATGTATTGGCAAATATGTTTTCCCATTCTGTGGGTTATCTTTTTATTTTGTTGATGGTTTCCTTTGCTGTGCTAAAACTTTTTAGTTTGATGTGGTCCCATTTGTTTATTTTTTCTTTTATTTCCTTTGCTTGGGGAGATATATTCAATAAAATATTGCTATAAGCAATGTCTGAGGTTTTGTTGCTTATGTTTTCTTCAAGGATTTTTATGGTCTCAGGTGTAACATTTAAGTTTTTGATCCATTTTGAATGTATTCTTGCATGTGGTATAAGAAGATGGTCTGTTTCCATTTTTTTTTTTATGTATCTGTCCAATTTTTCCAATACCATTTATTGAATAAACTGTCTTTAGCCCAGTATATGTGCTTGCTTCCTTGGTCAAATATTAATTGAATATAAAGGCATGGATTTATTTCTGGGCTCTCTATTCTGTGCCATTGAGCTATGTGTCTGTTTTATGCCAGTACCAGGCTGTTTTGATTACTAACAAAGTTGGAGGAATCATACTACATAATGTGAAATTAGATTATTCATTTTAGTTATGTATTCTTTTTTTTAAGAGATTTTATCCATTTATTTTTAGAGAGAGGGGAAGGGAAGGAGAAAGAGAGGGAAAGAAATATCAGTGTGTGGTTGCCTCTCATGTGCCCCCTACCAAGGACCTGGCCCACAATCCAGGCATATTCCCTGACTGGGAATAAAACCAGTGACCCTTTGGTTCACAGCCCACACTCAATCCACTGAGATACAACAACCAGGGCCTTGTTTTAGTTATGTATTTCTTTTTAAAACTTGTACTCAATACTATAAATTTCCTTCTAAGCACTGTTTTTACTGCATCTCTGCAATTTTAATAAGTTGTATTTTTATTTTCATGTACCAGTAGTTTAAAATATTTTTTAAATTTCTCCTGAGATTTATTTTTGATTCATGTGTTAAGAAGTGTATGGTTTAATTTCCAAATACTGTGGTATTTTCCCACTATCTTTTTCTCACTAATTTGTAGTTTAATTACATTCTGGTCTAAGAGTACACATTGCATAATTTCTATTCTTAGTTTTGTTTTAAACTGTGTTTTATGGCCCAGAATGTGGCCTATCTTTGTGCATGTTCTCTGTGAACTTGAGAAAAATGTGTATTCTGGTATTGTCAGATGAAGTGTTCCATGGATGTCAGTTATATCAAATTGATTGATGATACTGTTGAGTTCAGCTGTGTTCTTACTGATTTTTCTGCCTTATGGATCTGGTCTGTTACTGATAGAGGAGTGTTGAAGTCTCTGACTATTATACTGGACTCATCTATTTCTCCTTGCCGTGCTATCAGCTTTTGCCTCACATATTGAATAGTTGAATGCTGTGGAGTTATACACATACACGTTTAAGATTGCTAAGTCTTCTTAGAGAAATGACCCCTTTATCATTATGGAATGCCTTTGTTTGCCCTGATAACTTTTCTTGTTCTGACATCTGCTCCATCTGAAAATAATATAGGTACTCCTGATTTCTTTTGATTAATGTTAGCATAATCTATCTTTCGGTGTCCTGTATTTCAAAATGGATATTTTCCTACATCTTCTGCCAGAAGCCTTAGGGGATTTTTTTGTTTGGTCTTTCCTGTGAGGTTCTGTTAGGACTCCCAGAGGTAAGACTGACAATAGTACGGGGGATCCCTCTTGAATTTATAAGTCTCAGATTTGTCCATGCTGACCCTCCAGAAATTTTTCAAGTACTGTTCAGGTTTCCTGCCCCATTACTGGTTCTCACAGAGAGTTTTGCTCATGAGTCTCTGAAGTGGTGAGATGTGATCCTCTGAATCCACCTCTTTGTCTCTGTAATCTAGATGGCAGTGGTTTGTTTCGTGACCTCAATTATCTGATGAATCTTCTCATAAGAATTGTTGATTTTTGGTTTGTTTAGCTTTTTACCTGTGAGGATGGAGTGATGACTTCCAAACTTCTTGCATGCTTGACTGTAAGCTGAAAGTTCTCTCTCTGATTCCTTATGATTCATTTTTAATATTAGTAGGCACTTTCTTATTGTTACTAAGGGCTTTTGAGATCCATGCACTTCAAGTTTGAAGATTTGAGGTTAAAATATTTCATGCAAACCATTTGGCAAAAAGTAAATGGAAAATAAATTTATTTGTGTTTTTAGATAAGATTGTAAAGAAAACTGCTTTCATTTTATGAGTTTCCCTACACGAAATACTTTACTTCATTAGGTTCACAAAGTTTTCCTAACAATTTTCAAAGTTTTTACACGAAAACTTTTCACAGATCTGAAACAGAAAGCCCCTAAGAGAAACAAATCAAAAGAGAAAAAGTTTAATTTATCCAGTTATTCACAAGCCTCAATTCCAAACTGAGCTTTCTCAGCCACCTGTAATTATGGACTAATGCATATGGCTGTGTATAAGAACATACGGAAATCCCAAGCAACAACTTACAACCTTCAAAACCAGACGAGGTACTTTTGATAAGTAGGTAATAGAACAACTCTCCTTACTAATGGTTTGTTACGACAATAATTACTTCAGTTAAGCATATTGGATACCACATGCTTTGTATAAAGCATTGGCTAGGTGCTAGTAAATTAATCCTACCCTTTCAAAACCTAGTCCTTAATTTTGGAGTGGTTGGATTATTTAGATATGGAGTATTTATATCTGAAAGCAATTTGGTGATAATTATGTGTAACTTGTAAGGAAATGTAAATTAATGAAATACTTTACTAGAGAGAGAACACATTGTTCTAGAATGAATGCTTTGAGGTTGGAGAGATCTGGGGTGCGATTCCAGCTCCACCATCTGGACAAGTTGCCTAACTCTCTGAGATTCAGTTCGTTCATCTTTAAGCAGGAGGCAAGCACAGCTCCTATCAGGTCACCAGGGTTAAATGAGACAGCACTGATAGGGTGCGATCATGCAGTCGTTGTGCACTGTAGGTTAGTTTCCACTACCTTCCATTCCAGTACAATTTCCTAACTGCCACTACTAATAGAGAGCAGAAGTATCCACAGACATGCTGTGTTTGGATGCATAGTATTTTTTTTATCTTAATTATTTGACAACACTTAAAACTTTTGAAAGTTCACATAAAATCTGGATTTCTGGTTCTCCTGAAACTTCCAATGTCTGGGACCCCCATGGGGCATCAGTCTTTTGGAGTGAGTGACACTCTCCCTTCCATTTCTGCAGTCCCCACTGCTCTTTATTGTCTTACGTGTACTTCACTCACTTATGTGACCTTCCTGGCCCTGGTGACGTATCTGGGTTTGTGACATCTGATGGAAATAAAGCTAGGGTGAGACAGTAAGATTAGGGCAGGAAGGCTTGCTGAGCACATTGTGAGCTGGGTTTTAAGGAAGGTTCATAGCACATGCCTAATGGCCATGAGCGCAAAGCCATTGGGTCTGACTGGGCCTTTGTTTGATTTGAACAGTTTCTCTTGAGTCATTCAGAGGCTCCTTTTGTCCTTAAAGGGTCACCAATGAAGTGTGTGGTGTGACATCACAGAAATTAGTTCACATACATGGAGGATGTAAAAGGAGAAAGTGCTTTACCAATACAGGCTTAGCTCATACTGGTGTACACATCCCCCCATCCACCACCACCTCCCACCAACACCACCACCACCAGTTCGTTCACTGTCATTTCCTAACCTGTGAGTACCAGAGGAATGCAAGCAAGAAGACAAAAAGGGAAGTCGGATGAACTTGTCTATGCCTTTCTTTATAGGCAGAACAAAAGAAAAGATTGAGGCAATTATCAGCATAAATCAGTCTAAAGCAAATCAAAGAAATTCCAGCCAAATGAGGATATTCAGCCTGAATTATAGAGCTAATTATCTCAGTCCTCCACTTCAGTGTTCCTGGGGAGACCTGGCCTAAGAATGCTTTTCCAATGAGCTAGCAGACTCACGAGTGGAGAGAGGATGTATTATTGTAACCACAGCTGTGGAGCCTGAGCCTGGTGCTGCTTCCGTCCAGAACACCTGATGAGAACATCTAAGCCTCTCAGCCTAGCGTGATTGGCTGGGTGAGAGAGGGGAGCTCTGGGGCATACAGCCTTGGTCTGCACACTGCAGAAAGGAATGCCAGCACCCAGAACAGTCACACTGGCTCACTTTTCAAAATCTTTATAACTTTAAAGATTTCTGTCATAGGAGTTATGCTTTTTATTTTTCTACTTAAAAATGTATTTTTTTTTTCAGGAACTTTCAGCAATTCAAAGGGCAACTTATTAATGAAATAGCTCTGCCTTCAAATTATGACATTAAAATATTATTATAACTACAGGCAAGGAAGCATTTGGATTATGTGCCATTTGAAAATGATAATAAAGATTATCCATATGGTCTAATGTGGTCCATGCCTTACATTGCATTAGCTATCACCTAATATGGGGGTGATTTTGATTATGTGGTTTATTTTAAATTTTGCTGTGTCCTAGTCAATCAGAGTCAAGATGATTTACCTGAAATACCTGCCATTTTCTTTGGTAAATATTGCTAGGTGCATAGGCAGAATTAGAATAATTTAGGACAGAATATTTTAGGCTAATGGCATCATGGTTCTCTTAAACCTTCTTACTTTATACCTTCTACTTAAGCATCTCTAATTCTATTCTTGTCTGTCTTGCATGCATAAAACTACCTTCAGTAGCAACAGCTATAAAAAATGCATTTTATCTGTTTATTTGGATGTCAGTTTCCCTTAGGTTTATGGCTTTTGCCCAGGTGTCTGTAACTTTGATTTATGAGCTTTTGGTGGTCAGTGAGAAGGATGTAGATGCCAGTGTTAAACTATGTCTCCAAAAGAACTAGAAATCTCTCCCTTTCTCAGCCTATGCATCCTCTTCTACTGAGTGGGGCAATAAGGAGACCTACTCCTCTGCTAAACTTTCCAAAGTAGCCAAATAGCTTGAGGTTTCTTTTTCGTCTTCTGCTCTGTGAACGGACCTTGATGGGGAGCTAATTTGGGTTCATTTGGGATTTGGTTTCATGTCATAGACGTGGGAGAATTTAGGACATGCCCTGCCTGCGCTCCTGAGGCCTCAGCTCCCCTGTCCTGCGCAGGCTCTGTGAAACGGAGCTCCCTTCATGCACTCCTTGCCTTGCTTTGCTTTAGTTCTGCCGCATGACTCTTAGGTTCTTCGTTAGATTATGAGAGTTTTGTCTGCCAAATATTTACTAGGGGGATCTACTCTTTGCCACTGATTATGGATATAAAAATAATTGAGTAAAATGTTAGTAACCAGAGACTTCCAGCCAAGATGGAGGCATGGGTAGAGACACTGTGCCTCCTTGCACAACCAAAATAAGGACAACAAAAATTTAGAAACAAAAACAACCAGAACTGACAGAAAATTGAACTGTATGGAAGTCCACAGCCAAGGAGCTGAAATAGACACATTCATCCAGGCTGGTAGGCGGGGCGGAGTTGGGCGGCTGAGTGGAGAGGGGTTGAGGCACAAGAATCGGTGACACAGAGCACACAAGACAGCAGTGGGCAAACCCTGGGCACACAGGCAGCAGCTGGAAGACCCCGGGCATGGGGTAGCAATGGGCAGACCGAGCGAGGCAGGGATTGTTAAGCGAGGCACTGCGTGCAGGGCAGCTGGCTGGCCAGGCAGCGGTCCCACATTCGTGTGCAGATAACTGGGGAGTGAGACAAACCGCACAACCCAGGGTCCCAGCGCCAGGTAACAAAGCCTCAAAAAACCCGATTGAAAAAACACCTATGGGGGTTGATGTGCAGGGAGAGACCCCCAGCCTCACAGGAGAGTATGTTGGAGAGATCCACGGGGTCTTAGAACATATACAAGCCCACCCATCTGGGAATCAGCTCCAGAAGGGCCTGATTTGCTTGGGGGAAGCAGAGGAAGAGACTGAGGTCAGACTGAGCAGAGCAAGTGCCATTGTTCCCTCTCAGACACCGCCCCTACATATAATGTCACAACTCAGCAACGTGGGTTGCCCTGCCCTGGTGAACACCTAAGGCTCTGCCTCTCACTACGTGACAGGCATGACCAGACCAAAAAAAAAAAAAAAAATGGCCAAAACAGAAGAACAGATCAAAGCTCCAGAAATAATACAACTAAGTGACCAAGAGATAGCCAACCT
>PVKM010010335.1:0-35059 GCA_004027735.1 Carollia perspicillata
CCCTGATGTCATTTGTACCTGGCCTATCGTCCTGCTCTGCTCATGCCTGTCTGACTGCCTACCATAGAATCAGTGTGTTACAGAGCTGGTTTATTAAAAACATAAAATTCTACATCTTTTAATTAGTTAGCAATGAGTGTCTGATAGCAAGAAAATGAAAATTTCCTAGCCAAATTTTAATACAGGACTTTTTATAATTTAAGGACAGGATTTAAAAGTGAACAAATACCACTTTGTAATGGATATGACTGTCTAACCACTATGCTGTATACCTGAAACTAATACAAAACAATATCAAATGTAAACTGCAATTAAAAATAAATTTTAAAAGTAAATAAATATCATAAATTGAACAAAATTATGAAAATTGAATAGATATTATATCAACAGTGGCAGGAACAGAATTAAAGCATCAGACTAATCTCAGACCAACACTTCATACAGCTCTATCACCAAGTATAAACTACAGGGTATTTCTGTGTTTTTTTAAGAAATACATTTAATCACACTGTTCTCAATACAAACATACATAAATTATATTTAGAAGTAAAATTTTATCATTATCTTAATTTTGTATTAGGAAGCAAAAGTATTTTGTTACTAGTAAAATAAAAATTTAAAAATTAATAATGGGATCAATTTCATTTATCTCTCTTATATAATTTTATAATATATATAATTTTACTACTATAATACTAGAAATGTAATTTACAAACGATAATATGTGGTGGGTTCACGAGCAGTCAAAAAAGTTGGAAAAATAAATACTGCTCTAGTCTTTCATTCTCACAGCTGCTAAAGTTATTCTCTTAATACACACTTGAATCCTGCCTCATGCTTCTTTAAAAATCTGTTAATGGCTCCCGATGGCCTAATGAACAAAATACAAATTCCTTAGCAAAATACATGAGTGACCGGGTCAAACCTTTTCAGCCTAATATCTATCTGGCCTACCCTACTCCCTCAGACATGACTAATTCCCCGATTTCCATAGCACTTGACCTGTTACTCCAGCATAGCACTCATTTTACTCTGCAGTATTCCTAGAAGCTTCTGTGGAATAGTGAATAGAACAGTGGGCAGAGACAAGAAACCTCTGGTTCCATGCAGCTCTTCTGTCGCATAATCACCAGACTGACTTGGCACCGTACCTCAGCTTCGATTTCTCATCTTTAAAATGATGATAATGAGAGACTGGTAGAAAATGACATACATTTACTGGATAAGTTGTTGGTCTTGAGTAGGCACTCATTTAATAAATTCTACTTGAATCAATACACAGATCAGTAAATGACTTATTTTGAGAAGGACTTTTATGTAGAATTTGACCCAAAGTAAATTACATTATATTATTATTTATACAGATCTCTAAGGGACTCTGGAATTCTGACTAATGAAATACACAAATTAATATACAGACTATGTGTTACAATGGAAAAAAACTAATTTTCAAAAGCATAAATGTAACAAATTCATAACACTTGTAGCTTCATTTCAACTGCCTTTATTTCCAAAACATTTAAATTTTGTTGCCACTTAACATCTATAGCATTTAATTTGTTTTTGTTTCTGACTATTTTATTTCAGGGTTAAAAGAAAGTGTCTCTACTTGGTTTTCAAAAATATTCACTGCTTCTCACCACTTTTTTTTTTCAAGAAAAACAGTGTTTGGGTATTAAGTGGCCTAGAACCTTCAATCTAGTGCATTCGACTTCTCTCTAAAGCCCTTCAGCATAGGGTGGAACCACTACTACTAAAGTTCATCTTAGACCCTTCTCAGGAAATTCAGTTAACAAAGAAATTACAGTCAGTGTAATTAAATTTTCACAAAGTATGTGGCCCTACAGCCTGACAGGTGGTGTAGGGCTCTCGGACGAGCTCTTTCACTTGAGCCTTTGCAAACAAAAAGAGCAATGAGAGGAAGTTAACTTTGATATAAATCAGTGTCATCTTTTTCTTCGCTCCACACACTTATGGCAGAAAGTAATTTTAACCACACAACTCTTCCAAAAAGCATACTATGTAGAAATAATGAAAATACCCAATAAGCACATGAGTGATTTAAAGGACAAATAAAACTTCAAACTTGGCTGAGCTCATGATGATTACTAAAAACAACATTTATAACATGCCAGGAAGCATCTATTTATATACATTTACATATGAAATGTATGTAAATGTGGATCACATATAATATGATCCACATTTTGGGTAAAATAAAATATAAACATATGTCTGCAAATATTCCAGAGGCATTGCTCTAGGTGTATTGCATGGATGTGTTTCTCAGAAAGTGTCAAAAGAATTCATGTGCGGTTGGGGTCAACACAAAGGCAAAAGCAATACACAATCCCTGTAGAATACTGAATGGTTTTAATGCCTCTGCTTGAACCCAAGCCAGGAATACACTGAAATACTCTGGCTGAGAACATTATTAATAAAATTGTTTACTCTGAAATTATTTCTTTTTTTTATGTGAAAGCAAGATCCATTTATTCACTCAGGCCTCCAACAATGGGCAGCTGGAGACAGTGAGTGAAGGGAAGCAGAGGTGACTCCCCACTACCTGAGAGAGGTTCCTGAACATTCATCTGTCACACAAGGTCAAGGAAAGAAGACACCTCAAAGAGATATGAAATGGGATCCTTATATCACTTTTTGTGGCCATCATCCTCAAATGTTTGGTCTCAGAATCCCTTTACAACCTTAAAAGCTGCAAGGACACTGAAGAGCTGTGGGTTACATCTATCTATATTTACTATATTGGAAAACAAAACTGACAAATATTAAAACATTTATTAATCATTTTTAAATAACAGTAGTAAACATTTTCTTATGCAAAGTAACTCCATTCCCACCAAATAAATCAGTCGTAAAAATGGAATTGTTTTACGGTTTTGAAGATCCATTAAAGGTCTGGTTTAACAAACGCTAGCTAGACTGTCATATCTGCTTCTATGCTGAATCAGTTGTGATGTGTGCTGGTGTGGCTCAGTGGATTGAGCTCCTGGTTTGATTCCCAGTCAGGACACATGCCTGGGTTGAGGGCCAGGTCCCCAGTAGAGGATGGGCGTGCAAGAGGCAACCAATCAATGCATCTTTCACACATTGATGTTTTATGGTCACTGGTTTGATTCCCAGTCAGGACACATGCCTGGGTTGAGGGCCAGGTCCCCAGTAGAGGATGGGCGTGCAAGAGGCAACCAATCAATGCATCTTTCACACATTGATGTTTTTATTCCTCTTTTTCTCCCTCCCTTCCCCTCTCTCTAAAAATAAATAAATAAAATCTTTTTTTAAAATGTAACTATTTCTTGGTTGTAAAAATGCTGTAAGACCCTGGAGAACTCACCACTGAACTTTACTAGTATGTTTCAGACCAGAGACCATTCACATTTAGTTATTCACCAAGCAGAACAAAAACAAATCCTGAAACTCATGAATTTTGGAAACAGAGAAAAAGAATGTGGAGAAAGAGAAGTATACAGTGAAGTTCTGATATAATATACAGACTTCGACTTTCAACTTTTATGTCAGTAGGTGGATAGAAGACTCCTGGACCATTGTTTGAAGGCACCCTATTCTCTATAAGAACCTTAGCTATTAGAGAGAGAGAAGACTTTTTAAAACTCACAATACAAATCTTGGTAAAAACATTTTAATAAGTTTCAAATGCACTTAAACTTTTTTAATTTTGAATTTCCAAATGACATTGAACCTGCTGGTATTGGAAACCAACTTTGGAAACACCAAGTGCTGTTTCTAGGAAAAAGTACTGAAAAGACAAGCCATGACTACCCCCAGCCTTGCCCTCCTCCCACAAAACTACCCTTAAACAATTAAATTAATGAATCATTAAATTTTTTCCTAAAATTTATATGGATTTAAATATCAAGTTGAATTTATTTTAAACTGTTAAACTCAACTGTATGTAAACCCAAGTGCTAATCATTTGATAAATCTATCAAAACAAGTTCAGTGTATTGGGATGTATTTGGTGAGATGACAGTAAGGACATTAGTTGAAGTAATTTATGAAACTGAAGAGTATTTGTCCCAGAGTTTATTTTTATTTCTAAAATATGTGCTATGGATGTGCTCAAAAGTGTACAAAATCTATAAAACTAAATTCTTTAAGCTTTAGAGATATATAGGGTCCAGCACAAATAATGACCATTTTTAATTACAAAATCTTTTATTATAAAATCATAAGTGTGGCCCCAGCTAGTGTGGCTCAGTGAATTGAGTGCCAGTCTATGAAACCAAAGGGTCACTGGTTCGATTCCCAACCAGAGCACATGCTGGGTTGCAAGCCAGGTCCCCAGTATAGGGGCAACCACACATTGATGTTTCCCTCCCTCTCTTTCTTCCTCCCTTCCCCTCTCTCAATAAATAAATAAATAAAATCTTGTATTACAAAATTATAAGCATTATAATCCTGTCACATAACAATATCACACTCAAGCATACCATATGACATTTTAGGTGAAATATTCTAATTAAAACTATAAATTATTGTACCCATATTACTACCCTACCAACCACACTCAAGCAGGTGTTACTTCGGTTGGACCCTGTATATAATTGGGTTGGCCAAAAAGTTTGTTTGTTTGTTTTCCCATAAGATGGCTTTAGTAGCGCTTAGTTGTCTTCGACTTCATTTGAAACAATTTTGTTAGATTGTATTGTGACGGCTGTCATGTACTTTTTGCCAATGACAAATGACTACTCAAAACATACAGATCAAGAAAGTTATTGGTGAAAATAAAAAATGTGTCTTTTATTTTATGGAAAAAAACTAAACAAACTTTTTGGCCAACCCAATAAAATAGAAGGTGCATTAGTGAATACAGTATGTTCTTATTAGTGCAAAAGGTGGAAATGGTTAGATATCTGTATCAATAGATAGATAAGTAGAATTATTAGTTTTCTAATACTGCCAAATCAAATTGCCCTAAATGTAGTGGCTTAAAACAACACAAATGTATTCCAGAGGTCAGAATCCAAAATGGGTTTCACTGTGCTAAAATCAAGACACGCACTTAAAGGGGGCTACCAGAAGACCTGACAGGCTCAATAACCGAAAGTTTCCACACAAGACACTGTGATCCTAAAAATTCCTAACTGAGCAGGTCACGATGGGAAGTCAGGTCCTAAGACCACGTGACGGAGTCATCTCTACTTTGAGCAATGCCTCCCATTGTTTGTGTGCATCAAGGATAAGGTACTTAATATGTCAAAACAATCTCTTCTCCAGAACTCCAGAGATTAACATCCTGGTACCAGAGCAAGATGACACCTACAGTCGCATTATCTTTTACCTGCTTACCTCTGCACCAAGGGTGTTAAATGTTAACTATCCTTCACACACCAATGTGGAAGAAGTATCTATCTCTCCACTTTACTTTTTATCCAGTCCTAGAGATTTCCCCACTTTTCCCACCTCCTTAACCTACCACCAATGGTTGTCATGTAACCTTCTTTACATCTTCTCCTTTGATTCTAATGTATAAACTGTAAAACTGCCTTCTTTGGAACACATTCTCAATCTCCTGAGATTTTTCTTCCTTATCTGGCCTTTATCCTTGGCTCAGATAAACTCTTGAAACTCTTTTCTTCAGGTTTAGAATTTTTCATCAACAAAGATGTGGGTGGGTTATATTTATTTTGTATGTTCTAAGGAGAATTCATTTCCTTGCATTTTCCAGCTTCCAGAGGCCACTTGCATTCCTTGGCTCATGGCCCCTTCTACCATCTTTAAAGCCAACAGCACAGCATCTTTAAATGTCCCTCTGACTCTGACCCTCTTGCCTCCCTCTTGCAAGATAAGGACCTTTATGATTACATGGGGTACACCTGGATAATATAGACTAATGTCCCTATCTCACAACTGTTAAAGGATACATATCCACCAAGTCCCTTTTCCCATGTAAGGAAACATATTCATAGGTTTCAGAGATTAGGATGTGAATATCTTTGGGACAGGAGCATTATTCTACCTAACAGACATAAAGGGTGGGACAAAAGTAGGTTTACAGTTATTTGGATGGAAACTAATCCAATAATCAATCAATAATAATCCAAGAATAAATTCTGTGCTTCACTAACTCACAACCACAAACCTACTTTTTCCCAACCCTGTATAGATATTGTATATGATGGTCTGAGATAGGAAAGTGACTATTTACTGTGTGTTATTTTGCACTTTGAATCTTTCCCTATGCATTCATGTTCCAAAACATTATGTTTAAAATGCCACCAAAAAAGCTGATCATTTAGACAACATTTTAGGAAGATATAATGGTACCTGTCAAAGAAAATCAAGAGTAAATGTTATATTCAAGAGCTTTAAAAATTACTTTAATACAAAGAAGATCCTTGTGAGGTTGGACATTAATTTTAAATATTCCTTAAATTCTGAAATTTTGGTACCCTTCATCTCCTTTTATTTTAAGATGACTACAGTCTGCTTTAAGCATGAATGTGCATTTAGGAAATATAGCCATAAATTTAGAAATAATTATCATGACTTTAGAATGTACATTTTTATTTATTGTTTATTTATTAAGTTTAATTAATTTATTTAAGTTTATTTATTATTTATTTAGTTTAATTAATTCAAATGAGCATATTGTTCTTAGAAATATGAAAAAAGGGAAAGACAAGTAACAACTAAGGAGTTTATTATGGTCTGTGCCAGATACCACCTTTACTCTCAGGTGCCACAAAGTAGTAGGTGTAGTAGTAGTACAGGAATGCAGAAATGTGCTCGCATCTGTGGTTAAGAGAAGAGAAGTGGCCCAATAGCTATTCTCTTCCATGAAGAGGGCTAACAAGGGGAAGCAGCAGTCAGGAGAGTTGAGGAAAGAACTTCAAAGCCTCAAAAACATAGAGAGGATAGTTAGAAGCAAGCCGAGATTGGCATGAGCAGTAGTGGATGGACAGACAGCAATACTAATGTATGCCACATGCGCAGCCTGGTTTGCTAAATCCTAACAGAAGAAAGATCAGAAACCATGAACTTTATTTTCCTTCCTTTAGTTCTACTAAGAACCTTTGTTTTTCACAATGATCTGGAAATTGCAACAACCAAATCTCTTTTCCATTGTTTTACTCCCATTTTCCAAGATATTAAGTGTTGCAATGAAAACACCGGTTTTATAGGTTCCGCTGTTTTTGATCATTAACATTCTGCACAGCACGCCTCAGGAAGCATAGAATGAGATGTTCGGATTCTAATTCTTATGGAGGCATTAATGAAGAAGCCAGGAAAAGGTGGTAGCTTAGATACCAGATTCATGAATGGACAAGGTCATGTCTACTTGTGAGACTGATATCTCCATTGCAATTCCTCCCACTAACTTCATTCTGAAATCTTACTAAAACATGTCCTATGTTTTTAAAATTTATTAATGGATCACTATCAAGTTTGTACTTATATAACTCTGTAATTTATCCCATTTGTGGTAAAAAATCATATTTACAGTTTTTAAAAAATTACCAACAGTTCTGTGATTTTATCACACAGCATATACATAAATCTAAGTATTCAATTGAAAATTTTTCTATTAACTGTTGCATCCTATAAAACATATCTGAGTAGATGGGCTATTTCTCAATGGCACACAGTTATTCTTTTTTTTATTGTTGTTCAAGTACAGTTTTCTGCATTCCCCCCTACCCCTCCCCACCACTCCAGCCCTCGCCACCTCCTTCCCCTATTTCCAACCCCCCTCGTTATTGTCCATATGATCTCACCTTTCACTGAAACCTAATCAACAAAACAAACAAGCAAGCAAAATATAACCAACCAAAGACACTGAAATTGAGAACAGGATGACAGTGGCCAGAGGGGAGAGGGGAAGGGACAGTGGTGGGAAACGGTGAAGGGTTTACAGGAACAATCACAAAGGCACACAGTTGTTCTTACTTGCTACACTGTTTGCCCACCCCTTATTAATAAATTCAAACTATAAGGAAGTTTGCCCTAAAGAAGGAAATGAAAGGCAATATTCTGAGTCCTCATTGTGTGCCAGCACTATGTTTTTTTAATGTATGTCATTTAATCCTGGTGAAAACCTTGTGAGAATGGTGTCATCCTCAATTTACAGATTAGCAATACAAAACACAGGAATTAATGAATTAATTTAAGAAGTCTCAGCTGGTGATTTAAACCCACTCTAACAAATCCCAAATCCACACATGCCTTGTCCCTGCACAACCTAATCATCCCCATAGGACTTTCTTTTGGAACTAGAAGTGCGTCTACTAGGAATTTAACTTTGCTTATTTGTTCAAGATAAAAATACATGCACAAACCTATACAGGTAGTCTTCAATAACATTCTGTTCTATTGAAACATTAGAATATTAGTCACCTTTAAAGTCTTTACTGATAAAAAGAAGAGGAAGAGAGTGACAGTTATTCAATCCTGGTATCACTTTGATACATTACAATTATATACATGACTTAAGTTATATCTAGAGTGAGAATGATAGCAAATGACAATCTAAACATAGAATCCAAACTAAAATTTGACAGCAGACAGCCAAAGTTGAAAAGGTCAGTAACCTGATGTATTCTCTAAAGAGTGTCTTGGTTTAAGGGGCAGAAACTACTGACTTTCACCAGGATAAACACGCTGTTGGTCAAGTCCCTCTTATCTTTACAGAGGTTAC
Organism: Carollia perspicillata; assembly: GCA_004027735.1. NCBI lineage: Eukaryota > Metazoa > Chordata > Mammalia > Chiroptera > Phyllostomidae > Carollia > Carollia perspicillata. The sequence goes on from PVKM010010335.1 coordinate 8,678, forward strand.
TGGGCTTATTTCTCCTGTTTGTGTGGGAGACACTCAGCCAACCAAGAGCTACACACATCCCACTTCTCCTAAGGAGTGAGCAAGATGATTCTCAGCACAGTAAATGCTTGTTTCAATTAACACTTCATTGTTATTTCTATTTTGTTTCAATGAGTAGCTTTTACTTCTTTCTCCCCTATTGGTTTCTTATAGCCTTAGAGACTACTGGCACTCAAAGCCTGCTGAGAGAGGCAGGCTGGGAAAACCACAGGCATTTCCCACAACCACTACGCCCAGAGTGCAGCGGATTTTACAGCCGAGATTCGAGCTGTAGGGCCTAATGTGTCTGCTGGCAAACAGGATTCAGTCTTCTTCCCGTTCTCATCCCTTCTCTCCTGGCCCGAGCCACACTGTGGAATTCCAAAAGTGCCTCATAACGCTATTCAATTTTCAATCAGTCTTCATAAATCTCTTTCATAGCTTCATCTACTTTCATCAGCAATTTGTGATTACCTTTTCAAAACCTTTTGACACATTTCTTTCTCATAGCTGTCCTCGTACAGCAATTTTCACTGGCAATGAAGCGAACTCTACTGAGTCTCTGAACGCCAGCCCTTCTACCACGTGCCTGTGTCATTACAGTTAGAAACTCACTCTTCCCAGCGCACATTCTCTGTGCACAGGCAAAGGTGATTAAGACTTCCAAGTCACAGTTGTATGTGATAGTGATATATGTATGCCATTTTTCAGCCGTATTTTTGTCCAAGCAAAGTTTTCATAAAAACTGCCTTGCGGTTTACATTTGGAAGAAGTAGTCAATTTATTAATTAACCATACTAACCAGTTCGTGAATAATAATAGATAAACTAGGTTAAGAACTTGAGAGATTCACCTTCAAAGCATTACCTAGTAATTAGAGTGGGGCTATTTATCACTGATTGCCATCACTTGAGCTGCCTGAAAGGTTATGAACCATTTCTGCAGACACTTGTGTGAAAGCGATGTACAGGAGGGGGAGGTCAAGTGAGAAGAAACACCCCATCTGCCTCCCCATCAGCCAGCCCAAAGGCTTGGTTCTTTTCATCATCAGTGCAAATCTGTGCTAATCAGCTTTATTTTCCAGACAAGTTCTCACATTGAGGGTAAAGCTAAATAATCCAGGATGACAGAGTTGACTTCTTCAAAATTCACTTTGGACTCTCACCTTTCTTCTTCACCCAATCTTGATGCCACCACTACCTTGGTTCAACAAGATTCATGATACGATGGTCTTTTGGGTGATTATAATGATAACAAATATTAATATTAAACTTTTCTATTTAACTACCGATTTAATCATTACCATTTCATAGATGATGAACCAAGGCTTATAGAAGGTAGGTGTCTAATTAAAGGCAATCATCTATTAAGTATAAAAATTAAACCTAATTTTTTATTATTTCAAAGCTGACTCCTGCTTTGACTGTGTCGTACTAGCTTTCCTTGATGGAAAAGAGTGATCCACTCAGGGAGATTCTTATTGACCACAGAACCAGTTTTGATTCTGAATGTGAATCTCTCTTTACGTATGCCTAGGTCATTTTTATGTTGATGTTATTTGAAATCAAACAAACAAAGATATAAATAGTTCTTTGTACCCTAGAATATCAGATTCTATTTTAACATTTATCTTTTCTACAAAATGTATATGAATTAAAGAAAATCTTTTTTTAAAACTCTATAAAAATAGGAAATATAATTTCAGTTTTGCTTGCTGACAATACGTGTCAGCATATGTCAAACATCTGATTCAACAACTAGTGCCCTAATGGCTACAAAGTGAGGGACTGACTACATAATTAGCAAATTAAGTGCACATCCAATTGGACACCTAGAAGATACATAGCACTTTGAGTTTTAACAGATTAGCCAAAGATATGGTACCTACCTTTCCTTATATAAAAATCATGCCTTTCCAGTGTTTGCTAAAGGCCATTTCACTTTCCTCAGATGTGAACACCAGATCTAATTAAACAGGAAATGTAATTCCAAATAGATACACAGATGATAGATAGATAGATAGATAGATAGATAGATAGATAGATAAAATATACCTAGGCCAATAGCTCTTAAATACAGCAATAATATTTTACTATATGCTAATATCCTTAAGTAATGTTGATTTTAAACATCCTGTTCAAAATATTTAACTAACCTGCCTACAGACCAGAGAGTTGAGTTTAACTAAGCCTGTAGTATCTACGACAAAGTCTAATCTATTTGTTTGAAGACTACTAAGTCTTAAGGAGAATAAATATAGCAGAAAAATAGATTAATTTTCTCAAAGAAATTAGATATCACAATTGTACGTGTTTCCTGAGATATCAGAAAAACTTCCCATAAAAGCCAAGGGCAGAATTGGGAACTTAATTGTAACACTTTTATAAACTTTTGTTGACTTAAAACCAACATAAAAAAATTATATTCCAGAAAACAAAGCAAGGACTATGACACTACTGTGTTGTTAAGGAAATGGAACAAACATTTATTGAACACATAAACAGACACTCAAAATTAGTACAAATATTTACAACCATAACAGATAGGGTTGTCCCAATTTCAAAGGAACTAAAGTGCTTTCCAATGGTCTTTTAAATTATTAATGATAAAACTCTAATTGATGTATAGATCTAACAGATAAGAAGTCTCCACCCTTTTTGCTGAGTGCTTTCAGCCATCGTTCTAACACTGCTTTCCTCAAATATTAAGTGTTTTACACTCTGCAAGTGAAAGTAAACAATTTCCACAAAGACAAGATTTTTCTTTAGCAGGTCTCTCTTTTCTTCTAGTAGGCCTCTGGCTACCACCATCACCTCTACACCACTCCCTTTCCTTCCTAATGTCCTTTGACATCAGCAGCATAGTGATTCTTTTAAATATTGTCTCCTCAGTTTGTTATCAGAGTTCTAGATCCAACAAAATTTATCTTCCCAGCACCTTAGCCCATTGAAACCTTGCTCAAGCCAGGTGACAGTGGAATGGTGGACATTTCATGTACACCAGCAGTCCAAGTGGACAATTTGCTTCCCCTAAATTGAGTTATAACCAGAAATTCTTTTGTAGAAGGGGCAGAGCTCTTTCATCCTCTCCTTCACAAACGAAGGTATGCTGAGTACAAAAGCTAAGAGGCAGGGCCCAGGTTAGTAGGTTTCCCAGAATACTATTTTCTAAAGGTATTACTGGCCCAACTCATGTTGGAGGGTAAGCGGATTTTCTATTTTTCTGTTTTTCTCTAGAAAGGCAAGATGTAGCTATAAATACTTGGGTATAAATCTCAACTTCAGCCTTTATCAGCCAAGTGGTTGTAATAGACTTTAACTCTCTCTTTCTCTCTATTTCTCTCTGAAATACTATTTTGCTTTCATCTGTGGAATGATGATAAGACCACCTAACTTGGGTTGAAGTTTAAGCAAAGTCATATATGTAAAGCTTTAATATAGTACCTAATCCACAAAAAAATGTTCAGAAAATGTCCAGTCTTCATATCTGAGGTCACTGACAAAATGTGGCATATTATCCCATTTTCATGATGCCTATCCTACACATTTCAGGGCATCCATTTTAAATGATTAGTTTAACTTTAGGGGTGATTTAAGTTCAGGTGCAGAGTGGAAAGTGAAAAGACAGAGGTCTAGGAAAAAAGACAATACACAATTGTGACGAGGCAAGTGATGTGATTAATAGTATTGGCAATCAAAATAATTTGAACAGTTACAGAATCAATAAAGAGTCTCCTGCCTGAGCAAATATCCTCTAACTGAAAAATATTTGTGTACTTGCGGATCATATCAAGCCACCATGTATTTCAAAATTGATTGAAGACCTTAAAAACAGAGTAATTGTTCAACTGCGAGAACTTATTTTACTGTGAGACTTTATATATGAACCATAATGGAGAAATCCATGTTTGGTTATGATACAATTAAAATGCTAGGAGACACCTATGCCCTTTACAGACGACACAGCAGGAGTGCAAGAGTAACTATCAGCACATGTACATCAGCATGGATGTAGCAAACGAAACATCACATGCAATGAACTGTAACTGCCATCCCTCGGACACACTTCACCATTTTTCTTGTCTCTGATAATGGAAACAGTGCAGTAATTAAATCTATCAATTTTTCTAGGTGAGTTTTACAAATTTGGGAAGAAGAAAAAGTGATCCCTTCTGCATGATATCCTAGCATCAATGGATATTAATGGGCCAGGACCTAATAAATGTATTCAAGGACATGAAAACAGACATAAAGAAGGGGAACTCCTTGAGTTCACTTCTCAAGCCCACAAACAAGAATTTCAGCAGATTTCCCATGATGCTCTGGATTACGCCAATGCCCATGGAGCACCTACAGGTGAAACATCATGAAACACCACATCTGAACGTAATGAATACACAAAGCCCTAGATTTCAGGGCTTAGAACTCCATCCAGAAAGGGGTGATATTTCTGGTTGCCAACAACTTCCTTCTTCATGTTCAAAGATCAGATTAAGTGAACTAATCTGAGCCTGCTTTGGAAATACCTAGGCCAATGGAAGAACAATTAAGCCTTTGGTCTAAAAACTAGAGATCTGCCATGGCCTCTAATAATTGTGCTGTAATTACCTCTACAGCAGAAAGTATGCTATTGCCAGAAAAATAAGCCAAGATAATGGTGCCAGAGCCTGGTTTAAGCTTCAGTTAGCTCATTCACCCACCCTCTGCAAACCTTTGCCTTGGCAAATTCGGGTAAGCGGAGCTGGCACCAAGCGTTAGCTTTAGGCAAATCTGTGAAGCTTATGCAATTTGACTGCAAACACTCTCAGTTCTACTTCCATCATCTTTTACTTCTATTTTTCCATAACCCCCTGCAGAGCTTTAATAAGTCTTCTGATTCTGTTTCTATGTACCTCCCCACCACCAAAAAAACAAAAATCTAACTCTCCTGGATTTCGTTCTGTAAGCAATGGGGTACATTGGTTTAATCAACAGCTTGTTTCTAAGCACTGTATTCTGAGCCCCTAGGAAGCACAAGGAATACCACATTGTTAAGATCTCATATCTACTCTAAATGACTAACAGTTACTTTGGAGGAGAAGGCAGACGTATGAAACAACTGATGAACGACAGTATACAATAAAACATTAATGTGAGTTATGCCCCTGTGTGCAAAAGGATTTAAGTAGGAAATCAGTATAAGCATGCAAGTAAATTGATTTTTGGAGGAGGTGAGACTAGAATTGAACTTTGAAGCATGAGAAGAATAATGTGATATGTGGGGAAAGCACCGCCAGATGGGAAACAATTTAATCACAATAAAAATAAAATAGAGGCTAGTGAATTTGATACTACTCTGCTTAAGAAAAATGTGACTTTTTATTGAGATTTCATTTCTTCAACTCACACAGAAACTAAGTGGCTAGTACAATATTTGGGGGGTAAAGGCCTTGGAAATCCTTGAATTCACACCTGGTTAAAGGTTGTTTAAACACCCGGACCCCTGCCTAGCACACAAGGACCAGCCTTGGACGGCACTGAAGCCAAAACCACCTTTGGACTTCCTCACCTGTACCCCACAGAAGGTGGGATCAACTGTGGGTCTCATCCTATTTGCCTGTGCGGCTTTACCAAGACAGAGTCTTTCTCCCTTAACAGCACACACAGACATATACACATGACTTTGTTTTCTATGTTAGGTTAAAAGTCATGTCCTAAGTATTCGGACAGGGTCAAAAACAAAAACAAAACACCTTAGAATAAATGACATTTTTTACCTGCAAAAATATTAATGCCTTGCCATGCACTAGCTATGTTTCTATGATAGTAAAACAATGAGTTGAAAAGTGAAAATTTGCATCAAAATGTTTTGGCAGCAGGCAGAGAAAAAAACTTAAAAACTCAGTTTTCCTGATTTCAGAACCTATCCAGAGTTTGGTTTATTTTTAAAGCTGAATTTGATCAAATGGGTATGTGTGCGAAAACACTTTCCATATGGAGCTACTCACAGGACTAAAGCACAGCTTCATTGTGGGGAACCTGGGAAAATGCAGATTCCAGCTCAGTCGGGCTGGGGTGGGGCCCGAGCGTTTGCATCTCTAACGAGTTTCCAGACAGTGTGCACACTGCGGGTTCATGAGCCCCACCCAGAGCAGTAAGGCATAGAATATGGGAAACAGTTTTAAATCTGTGATACTGCTGTTCATTTTGCATGCTGTTTTGTATTTTTAAATTGATAGTCTTTACAACTGTAAAATTATAACAATGAATATTCTTTGTTGAACTATACCTCCCTCAAAATATTTCTACTGCACTCAGTGAGGGAAGCAGACAGATCCCCTAAGTACATAATAGCAGAGCGGAGATGACCTACAGGCACCTTTAGGCCCAATGCAATTCACCTGCTGAAGCCTCCAGAAAGTACTGAAATAAATACTATAAAAGATTTCACTCCTGCCTCCCACTAAAATGTAAGCTCTAGGGGGACAGAGACTTTCTTATTTGTGATTTTTTCCCCCAGTACAGAAAACATGGCTTGGTATACTATAGGCATCAAATGTTCATTGAATGGTTGAATGAATTAATAAATGGAAGGCAAAAAATGCAATGCCTTCACTCCACTAATATTTCTTCCATGCTGTAATTCTTAATGCAGCCCTTCTCTATAAGAGTGTATTTAAATTCAATCTTTCCAATAACATCTCCTGCAACGGAGGCAGCTCAGGATCCTTCTAGGGCTGATAATCAGTGACTTCCTCCCCACATTTCTATAAGGCAAAGTGAAAATTAGAACATAGCCTAGAGTCTGTTTTTCCATGAATATTTCAGCACAGTGCCCTGAGCCAGGCCCACAACTCAATTTTCCTAACATTTCTTAACTGAATTATATTATATTATAAAGTGCAAAAGTAGGTAAAACAAGTTACATTTGTCATGGAATTCAGGATTCTTGCACATCTAATATTGAATGCAACAGTTTTGCCTATATTTCCCTACTATCTGCCATCTGCAGTGGTTTCTGTTAATAGTGGGAGAATACAGTGTTCTTACCACTTGGAAAGAAGACTTTCAAATAATTGTTTCTACCAAATCATGTTTACAGAAGGAGTCTAAAATCAATGAAGTTAAAATCTAATCTTAATCCATTCTTAATGGCCTATAAATTCTGTTTACCAAGAACAGTACTTGCCAAAAAGCAAAAAATTAAAAGGACAAGAACCCGTTTAAATGTGTCTGTTCTTTCTATAGTACCACTTTCATGCCAAGAAAATTTTCACTACAAATCAGCCTACTATTTCTTATGCATTATTTCTCTGAACTTTTAGAAACAAAGCTTGGGTGACTGTGACTTTTCATGTTTGCAATCACACTGCCTTTTCACTTTTAGTTTCTGGCAACCAGGTGTCCTGTAGTGGTATGAAAAGAAATACTCTGTCCCAGTGCAAGACAATCCAGCGTGTGTCCAGTTTGGCTTAGTTCAAGCTTCATAGATCTTACCACATTAGGCCCTATCATTCATTCACTATATGAAAACACAAAGCACTTTGTATTCAACTTCTTTCCCCTCTTTGCCACAACTCTCATCCAACAATAAACCCATGTTTCCATTTTGAAATATTTAGCCAACTCTAAAGGGTTATTTTTTACTTTTCCTCACTCCATATTTCTGGTTAACAGTAAAATCTGGAAGGAGCTTTGCAAATTTCTGCCAATGGCCATGTCTGACTCAGGGGAAAGCGGGAATGAAACATACAGAATGGAATAAATTCTTTATTCGCAATTTAATTAATGGCTCCTCTGTTATTGGGCTAAGGTGATGTTGGTAAAAGTAGTAAAGCATCTTGGTTAAAAACGTAAGTTATCTGACAGATTTGAAAACTTTGGTTCAAATCACTAAGCAGATGTATGCCCTAAGGTTACTTGCCTTCTTATCCTCTCCTCCCGGTCTCAGCCTTCTCACATTTTAATGTGAGAGAGAAAAGAGAATAACCTTCAAGGGGCTGTTGTGAAAATAAAATGTGATACCACCCACAGAGTACTCAGCTCTGTGCCTGTCACGTAATGGGAGTAAGTACACAATAAATATTAGCCAATTGTTAGTAGCATAGTAGTAACATAAGAATTCTATAAAAACAAGACAAACCAGCAAAGCAGTCATAAAATATTAAACAACACAGCAAACCGATAAGCATTGATAAGTGAGAGGTTAGTGCTATTTGTTGGCAGAAAGCTCCGGTGTGAAAACCATTATTGCCTCATTCTAAAGAAAGATGGCTTGCTTGCAAACGTTGGATTCTGTATATATTAAAAGCACAATTCCAATTTCAAGGAAGAAATGCATCTTCACATAGGCACTTATAATCTATTAATAATGCTGACATCTAGCTGACTGTGTCTTTTGTGCTCAAACTGTTGAGGCTTCTCATTGGCTGGTGAGTAGTCACCAGGTTCAGTGAGAGAATCAATACAGAGCCCACTTCCTACGGAGACAGTGAATTGGATTTGGATAGGTACCACAGTTAACTATGACTAAAAAACTCCAGGATGATTGCACTACATGTAATTTGCATGACTGTTGCCATAGAAATCTGGATATACAAGTAAGGATGTATATCTCAGAAACTTCCCCTACATGTTATCACAGCCCATTTGCCTGTCCCTCTGACTGAACTGTTCATACAACAGCACAATACACCCAGCACAATTATACCGTTCATCTGATAATTACGTGTTAACTGGGATGACAGGTCAATTAGTTTAAATGTTCAGTGTGACAACCCCAAACACAGGTTAGGAGAACTCCATAGGAGAAACTCCTGTGCAGAGTTCTTTATCATAATGCTGGAGGGCATAATCTGGTCACTCCTGACTAGGAAGCAGAGCCAGAGATGAGAAGTAACCAATTCAAGGTCATACAGCCTGTGCGTGGCACAGCTGGGATGATGTCACCGCTTCCTAGTTTCTAGTCTCAGAGAAGTATCCTCCTCACCTTTCACCACATCCTCTATGTATCAAGTAAAATATATTTACTCTTCTTACTAAGTAAAATATATACTATTTTAATAAGCTATTTCTATTTAATATAAAACTGCAATGGTGAAAAAATTGCAACTGCATAATAATGAGTATTAAAAGATTTTTTTCACCTTATAGAGGGTACAATTGTTGAATACAATTGTACAATATTTAAAGCATATATTGTGATGACTCAATACACATGTACATTGTGAAAGAATCCCTCCCATCTAGTTGATAGTTCATTAACACATTCATGCATGTGTGCAAATACACATACATGATGAAAACATTTAAGTTCTACTCTCTTAGCAAATTTCAATTATACAATATAGTGTTATCAACTATAGTCACTGCGCTGTACATTAGAGCCTCAGAACTGCTTCATCTTAGAGCTGAAAGTTTATACCCTTTTACCAACCTCTCCCTATTCCCCCAACTGCCCAACCTCTGGCAATGACTTTTCTACTCTGTTTCTGAGTTTGACTCTTTTTAAGATTCCACATATAAGTGATTCTATGCAGTATTTGTCTCTTTTTCTAGTTTATTTCACCTAGCATAATGTCCTCAAGGTATATCCATGTAGTTACAAATGACAGGATTTCCTTCTTTCTCACGGCTGAATAATATTTCATTGTGCATATATATACACATATTTTTTATCTACCCATCTACAGACCATTTACATTGTTTCTATATCTTGGCTATTATGAATAATGCTGTAAAGAATATGGGGATGCAGATATTTCTTCAATATCTTCTTTCCATTTATTTTCAATATATACCCACAAATAGAATTGCTGGAACACATTATGGTAGTTCTATCTTTAACTTCTTGAGAAATCTTCATACTGTTTCCCCTAATGCCTGAACCAATTTACATTCCCATCAACAGTGAACAAAAGGTGCCTTTCCTCCACATCCTTACCAATACTTGTTATTTCTTTTCTTTTTTGTTTCTCATTTATTTTGTTATTGTTGTTCTATTACAGTTGTCCCAACTTTCCCCTATTGCTCTCCCCTGCCCCGCCCACACCCCTGCTTCCACAGCCAATACCCACACACAGTGGAATACTACACAGCAGAAAGAAAGAAGGAGCTCCTACCCTATGCGACAGCATGGATGGAACTGGAGAGCACTATGCTAAGTCAAATAAGCCAGGAGGTGAAAGATAAATACCATATTTCTTGTCTTTTTGATAACAGCCATTCTAACAGGTTTGAGGGCTATCTCACCGTGGTTATGATTTGCATTTGCCTGATAATCCACGATATTGAACACCTTCTCATGTTACCTGTTGGCCATTTGTATGTCTTCTTTGGAGAAATGTCTGTTCAAACTTTCTGGCCATTTATAATCACACTGGATTTGGGTTGGGGGGGCATTGTTTGTTTTTGCTATTGAGTTGTATGAGTTATTTATATATTGGATGTTTTGGATATAAGCTCCTTATCAGATATATAATTTATAAATATCTTTTTCCACCTAATAGTTTGTCTTTTCATTTTGTTGATGGTTTCCTTTGCTGGGCAAAAGCTTCTTAGTATGACATAAAATAGGTAAGTTCAATTTATTTATTTTAATTTTTGTTGTTTGTGCTTTTGGTGTCAGAGTCAAAAAATCATTGCCAAGACCTATGTCAAAGAGATTACTGCCTGCTTTCTTCTAGGAGTTTTATGGTTTCAGGTTTTATATTCAAGTTTTCAATCCCTTTTGAGTTAATTTTTTGTGTATAGTGTAAGATAGTTGTCAAGTTTTATTCTTTTTCATGTGGCTGTTATCTCAATGCCATCTGTTGAAAAGACTGTCCTTTTTCATTGTATATTCTTGTATCTTTTGTCATAAATTACTTGACAGTGTGTACATTTATGCATATTTCTCAGTTCTCTACTCTGTTCCATTGATCTATGTGTTTCTTTTTATGTCAATACCATACTGTTTTAATTACTATAGCTTTATAATCAGGGAGCATGATGCCTACAGCTTTGTTTTTCTTTCTCATCATTGCTTTGGCTATTTTTTTTTTTTTTGGTTGCATACAAATTTTAGGATTGTTTGTACTGTTTCTGTGAAAAGTGACACTACAATTTTCACTGGGATTGCACTGAATCTGTAGATTTATTTGGGTAGTATGGACATTTTAACAATATTGATTCAAAATATCTTTTAATCGATTTGTGTCTTCTTCAATTTTTTTCATTAATGCCTTATAGTTTTCAATATATAGGTCTTTCACCTCCTTGATTAAATTTATTTCTAGATAATTTACTCTTTTTGATATAATTGCCAATAGAATTTTTTTCTTTAATTCTCTTTCTGATAGTTTACTGTTAATTTATGGAAACATTTACTAGTTCTAACAGTTTTTGATGGTGTCTTTATTGTTTTCTACACACAATATCATATCATCTGCAAATTATTCCTCTACTGGTTATTTAGACCAACTAAATTTTTTATATTTTTATTCGCTCAAGCACTGAAATAAGTAGTATCTAAAAACAGCTTTATAAATTGACCTCCCAAAGTCCATGTTCTTAAAGTATCTCTGTAATATTTACGTAGCATTTCTAGGGAGTGACTAGAAATTAGTTAAAATAGTATGTCTGTTTTCTGAAAACTGGAAATCCACACATCAGCTAAACCTTGATTCTCTTCTTTGATCTTCCCCAAAACAGCACTCTACTTATCACAAAGTTATTGATCAGATAAAAATTTTGTAGAGGAGATGGAAGAGGCCATTTACATTGTTGAGCATATACTATTTTATGAGAAATATTGTGAGTAGTTGTGTTCCTTATCCCCTTGCCTCCATATAAGAAATACATACAAAATCTACCAGAGACTGTTTTACCAAAATTGTTATCATGCAGAGAAGAATACACATGGCTTCACTACAAGGATGCCATGCACATATTTGAAGTATGTTTGTAGATAATTCTCTGTGAGTCTCTCACATAACTGCACACCTTATGAGAGAAACACTGACTACTACCTTTTTTAGGAACTATCATTTGAAGGATAACTATATAATAAACACACTTGTAAGATAGTAATAATGTCCCCTTTTAAAGCAACGGTTCTCAATCAAGAGTGATTTTGTCCCTCAGGAGACATTTCTGATTGTCGTGACTGAGGGTGCTACCGAAATCTAGTGGGCAAAGGACAGGGAGCTGCTGAGTAACCTACAATGCAGAGGACAGCTCCCCACAACAAAGGGTGATCTGGCCCAAAATGTCAATAATGCTGAGTTGAGAAACCACACTTTGGAGCTAAGAGTAGATACGACTACCTCCTACTATAAAATAATCAGGACCCTAAGCTCAGGGTTCATCTCCTGTGATGCATCCTACTGTCTGTGCAGGTGTCATATGGAAATAAAGAAGATACAGCACATGGATGGATAGATGGAAGGAGATAAAATTAGTGAATGGGACAATGAAAGAGCAGATGGCATAGCTTGGCTCTGAATGCACAGCATTTAGAATCAAAATCAAGATTTTCTGCAGGCATGCACACATGTGAAAATAATGAACTGGAAAAAAGGGTGGAAAGGATATTAGATAAAGTGGTGTCTGTGAATCCTCTGTATTGGATCAACTTGAGGTAAATCTCAAAATTATATTCCTACATACTTCTCCCTACCCCCCAACTGTCCCCACTCTTTTTAATCTTCTGATTCATAACTTCTGGGTCCCCAGGCTCAGAAATTGGCAATTGTAACAAACTTCCCAGGTACCCTTGAGGCCACAATGTCTAAAAATCAATAGAATTGCTCTCAATTTTATACATGCAGTATGTTGAAGCCAGAATCTCAACTGTTTTACCTCCTGGCTGCACCATCCATTCTTGTTCAAAGTCCACTGTCTCATCCCTCCTGTGAAAAGGAAAAGGTACCCCCCACTCTTTGCCAAGTTGCTCTTAACCTCTGCCTATTGATCAATATCGCTCTTTCTCCTTCCTTAGTCCACACCTTTAGTCAACATAAAAGCCAATGAATTATATTTCTGTGGGCCTGGAGGTATGGTTGAATTCATCATTCAGATTGTTTCAAGTTACCTACTGAAGTAGCAATATACAAGTTGAATGCAGAATAAAATTTTTAAAAGGCTAATATTTAAACATCAAGTTTTACATGCACAGCTGGGTCCTTGATGAATTTCAGTCTATAATGGTTCTTACACAAAAGGAAAACAAGAACAAATTGACAGAGATAAAGACAACCTCACAAACAAGGAGACATTTTTAGTTTAAAATGTAAAATTAGGTACAAAAGGAGAATGCTTACAAAACAGAGCTATGGTTGGGTCCCTTTGCTTTAATCCATCCAGGTGTCCATGGTTACAACTGCCAGGGAGATTTCATAATAAAAGACTTGCTTCTAAGGCCTACCTATCTTTGCAGGACTGAGTAATTTTTACTGCTATTCAATTTAGATTGCTACATCATTTTTACAATCATAAAAGTAGAAGGTTCCTTTCCATTAATTTTGCTAACCATTCAAAATGCCTTTCATTCAGATTTACTCCCATTTTGGGTTTTTTCTTTTGGTGCGCATTTTTAAGTATAACGTTTGGCATTTTTAGGGCTAAAATGTTGGTTGCTACATTTTTAAATGTAATGTCCTTTAAGAAATTAATTAAACATGATGTCCATGAAACCAAATACTTATTGCTAGTCAGAGTCCCTTCCCAACTTTTACATCTTTACTGACATTTTCAGCCATTTTTTTCTTACTACTCAGTGCAGAATATCAGGGATCTGCCTGAGCAACTGCTCTGTTTTCATCCTATGGATGGATTTTCATCAGTAGTCCATCATATTGTCCTCTCTACCTTGATGTCCTAAAAGTTCAAAGCCAAATTGATGACCTCCCTTCAGTACCCATAAAGAAAGACTCAATCACAAAAACTGTGAACTCTCCTCACCCCACATGTTCTTTTTTCATGTTTATTTTCTCTTTTGCTCAATTTGCTTGCTTGGTTGTATCATGTATTCTTTCAGGGTGGCTTAAATAATTTTTGGAACAAAAAAGAATATAAACAAGTTAGACTTGAGCATTGCAACAGTTCTCATTGAAACAAAGTTTTGTCTGATTATGCTCACCAATCCCTAGTTGACAAAAATCATCCTTAAAAAAAATGTCCCTTTGTGGATGCTTAGCCACTCATTGAGGCATTCATATTTTTTTATAATTATTTTATGGTTGTTAGTAAGGGACAAATACCATATGATCTCACCTTAACTGGAACATAATCAACAAAAAAAGCAAACAAAATATAACCAGAGACACTGAAATTAAGAGGTATTCGTATTATGTGTTTGGCAACATACATCTGAAATTACCATTTGGTCCCATTAGTAGTCCATGTACACACCATATTCCCAGAAGCTAATCAGAAAACTCTTCCATCTGCTGCTTGTTGACTGTCGGTGCAGTGAAGCATTCCTAGGAATGCCCTAGAGCCACAAACTTCTTCCTTTCTTTACTTGCAACATCAGCAATTAGGAAGGCACAATACAAAAATAAACTAACAAAATACCACCGTGCAAGCCTCCTATGGGGCACCATTTCCTGTTTCCCTGCTCTTGGCTGCTTGGTGGTTATTGGCATTACTTGCCTCTTAATGGCATATTTCTTTATATTTGTACAGATAAAGCAGGCTTGCTCTCAATTCTATTTGTTTGGCTTTCTGTTCTTGATCAAGCAATATGTTTTAAAAGGGTCTGTGATGTTAGCTTAATGTTATTCCTTCAAGAGCATTTCAAGCTGGATGCAGAACCCATATATGGAAAGGTATGTGCACAGATGACTTCACAAGTACAAATCAGTGCATCCTTTTAAGGGAACTCCTTCAGATCAGCCATTCTCCCTGCAATATACAACTGCGGGACTGTGACTTTTTTACCCAGGCTGCTGAGGAACAAGTATCTTTGTAGTGATGCAGGAAGCCCAGGAGGAAGTGCCAGCTAAATGCATTTGGTGACTCATACCCATTTGCTCTCCAACTCACTTGCAGTTTGCTCATTAGCATCAGCGCTGGGAGCTAATGGATACTCCGTAGGAAGTAATTTTTCTTTGTAAACGTCTGGTGAAAAATGGAAATGAAAACTCTGTGAGGGCTCTCTTCCTGAGAAAGCTTTTCAAGGCCAACAGAGACTGTGTTTGGGAAGGTCTCGTTACAAGGTTCAGTTGTAAATTTGGTGTTCTTAGGATTATCTTTCTTCTAAGACAGGTTTTCAATCACAAAAACGTAGTATAAAAAATTATAGCTAAATCAGAGGTTGTGTTTACTTCTATTGTCTGTTTGTTTCTTTTAAATTATTAGAGGGAAATTTTTAACCACCATGTATTCATTGTGTATCCAAGCACCCAGTGTTGTGTTCATCAGTGTGTGACAATGGTCTCTGGGGAGAGAGAAAAGGCCCTGACCCCCACTGCTTCCTAATTTCCTTGGTGTAAATGCGCTCGCCATGGATAATTTCAAGCCGTCACATGAGTCACTAAATGCAGGAGAGCAAACTGCAAACATTCGGCACCAGCTCTGACACCACAGGCCCTCTAAACATACATTGGGGCTCATCTCCACATAAAATGGGAAATAATCATCCATTTTCACAGAGGTCCTCCAAAAAAGTAAAGGCCACATATATACACAGTTACATAATTTTTTCAAGTCTCTATATTTTAATTCTCATTCCTGACACATTCAGCTCCCTTGGGTCCCACTAGCTGTCCTAGGAGTAATAAGGAATAGATAATAGAAACGGTCAATTCACTGAAGATAAAAACTGGGGTGCCCCCTGGTATTAGGAAGGTTTTAAACTTTGTATTTTGTACAATAAGACTCTAGCACCATGGCATGAAACCAGTGACACACTAACCATGTGGAGTAGCTTACTGCCCACTATTACAAGGTTTTTTACATTTTTATTTTTTAATTCAAATGTTCAATGATTTTGATGGTGATTATTAATATTGTAGTTATAAGAGGATATATATGACTACAAAAATAATTCTGGGAATATGCAGTGACTTTATGTCTTTAACTTTGAAAAGTGAAGTAAAAACATTGCTACTTAAATGAATAAAATCTAAAACCTGATCAATTTAATGTCACAGGTATGAATCATTGTGAAAAAAAGATGGGCTGTAGGTAAAGTACTACCAAAAAAATAGTCGATGTTAAAACTCTAGAATGCATAGAATTTTAAGACAAAAGGCAACTAAGAAAAAAGACTGTGAGTCAGTCTGGCAACATGCTCCTCAAGGGCTGGCACGGGGGGGTAGAGTGCGCACCCTGGGGGCGGACTGGAGGCCAGCTCTGCCCCTCGCCAGCTGCAGGAACTGGGGCAACTCGCTCCTCTTCCCAGCGCTGCAGTGTCCTCCACTGACAAGCGGTGATAAGAAGAATGCCCAACTCACTGGGCTTATAAGGGTGAAATCTGCCAGTATTTAAAATGTCTACAAAGGCATTATATTAATAACACCAGTATTTGCTAACTAAACATAAAGAGAATTACCAAAGACTAAAATAACAAATGGATTTGGGATGTAATTTAACCTTTTAAGGGTGCCGATTTCTAGAAGAAAGTGTAATAATTTATATAACCCTTCAATACTGCTCCTGCTCCCCTGGCCATCTACATCAATGCTAAGGCAGCACACCAGATTGCAAGCAAAACATTTAACAGTCTAGGTGAAAGAAGCTACGTCTTCTATTTCAATTAACCTAGAGAAATTTCTTAACTGTGATCATTCCGCTAGTCTAAAGGACACCATTTTGATTATCACAAAGATGTTCATGGAACCATGAAGTATCGCCACCCCCGTCACTGTAGCAGCAGTGGCGGGGTGGAGGGACAGCATAGAGTAAGGCTCTAAGGAGTTCCGAGGTATTACTAGTCTCACTTGAAATGTTGAAATGGAGCTACGATTCATAGCTCCATACGATTCATGTAAAATATCAGATCCTTGAATTGGACTTAAGAGAAGCATTCTTTCTACTCTGATCCCGATGATAATGAAGTGTTTCAAGGTTAGAATTGCACATCGATGCAAGGACAGAAGAGACAAGTCTGTGTTTTCCATTGTGTTTGAACTTTCTAATCCTCACCTGCCCTCTTTTGTTTTATACTAATCTCCTCATACTGTTTGATCTTCCTCCCAAGTTTCAAATCCAATGGACCTTGTCTCTATTGAGTTCCACAGCAGCCTCTTCACTAAAATCATTGATAAGATTTTTAAATATATATGTGTACACACACACACACACACACACACACACATGCATATATTGCTAATGATTCGGTCAGAATTTCCTTCCTGATCACGCATTTTAGGAGGACACTTGTGGAAACAATTTCTCATAATGATTTCTAATCATGGCCATTGCAGGCATGTGGCAGACTAACAAAAGGAACAGTGGGAATCATTTTGGACAAGGAGGAATTTTCAAAGAAAATGCGTCTTCTAACATCCTGGTGAACCACACTACATAAGTGGTCACTTTCTCTAATTGACAAAATTTTCTCCCATACTAAGACTCCCGAAAGCATTAAACATTTCCTGAAGCTAATCTAGTTTTACTGTTTATTTAGATTTTTTTTCACATTTATAAGAATTGAACACATATTTTTCTATTTATTTACTACTTCCTATTTTTAATATCTAATAGGTCAAATGAACATGAGATAGCTGGCTCTTAAGCCACATTGAATAACAAAACAGAACTTATGCAAAACATCTGGGAGATAGATCCTTATATTCTTTAGATGCATGTATTTTAAATGTAATAATAATCGGGTCATACAAGCACCATTTTCATGATCATGGCCAACTGTCACTTCAGCACAAAACAGTAATAACCACACAACAGGGAGCAGTCATTACTCAAGCACCCAGTATGCATCCTCTGTCTTGCATGTGTCATCTCATACGACCTCCCAGCAACCAAAGGAAGTTAAGTTTTCCCAGGTACAGACACTGACATCGCATACCCATTATCTATCTCCACCTTTTTCCTTCCTAGCAGAATTCAAATTTTATTCAGAATGTCGACATACTCAGGAAAAACAGAATGTCCTAGATTCCCTTAGAGCTGGGGAGAGCTGTGTCACAGCTCTGGCTAACGAGATGGAGGCGGAAGTGCACTTGGGAAGGCTAGCTAGTTTTCCTCGTGAAAATTGAACTGGCAGACCCTTTACTGAACACCTTCACTTCTTCTCGCCTAGAATATGGATACTGTGCTTGGTGCTTGCTCATGAAAATGGAAACTATACACCAAGGATGATGGAGTACACAAGCAGACAAAGCCTAGAATAATGATGGCGTGAACGAGCAGACACACCAACTCTGACCTATTTCCAGACTTCCTTACAAATGGAAAAAAGTTAATCCCTTGTTTGTTCAAGCTGCTGTAGTCAGAGTTCTGTTACATGTGGCCAAACACAGTAACTTCTATATTCCCTTTTTAGATATAATAAAATACAAGCTTGGGAGTTCTAGTCTTAAGATAAAGCCCTGGGAGACTCCTGAACTCACCTCTTCCCAAAGGTGCACAGAATCTACAGCTATCCATGAAACATTTCTATGTGAAAAAAATCCAGAATCTAGTTGAGTGACTTCTACATATCGGGTAAACTAGAAAAAGCCCACATCAAAATTGGAAGAAAAGGCTGAGACACACAGTTGCCATAAACCAAATCTCTGGCACAGCTTCTCCCTGGAAAGTGAAGGGTTTGGCCCCAACATGTAGCACCCCAACTTTAAAGATTTCACCCATGGGACAGGACCCCAAAATATGAGACTCACGAGACTATAGTTAAGAAATGAAACAGTTCTTAATTGGCACTAGAGAATACATCATGGCTATCGCCCCAGGGCTCAGCACCGACGAAGCAGAAGAAAAATGCCCACCTCCCCATCTTTACCTAAAAATAGTCTGTGTGCACACATTAAAAGCTGCTGCCTGAAGGTGAGGCTTCTAATTTAGCGCACGTCTGTGGCTGATTACCATCCTCCCCAGAGACTAGGAAGGCCAGCAGAAGCCATCTCTGTGATCCCTCTGCTGCAGTCCAGGTAACCTGTAACTCCCTAAAAGGAGCTTGTGCACGTCTCATGCCCCCAGAAGATGCACCCCTTGATCATCTGGCTCTCAGGGCCAGTGGAACTTGTGTTTGAAGGTCCCACAGGACTGTATTAAACAGAGAAACAGTTCTTAATTGATTATATCCCCAGGGCTCAGAGGGAACACACAGAATTGCCCCACACCCAGACTTTCCTAAAAGAGGCCTATTTGCATCCTTTTAAGTATCTTGATTGAGAGTCCAGCTTCCAATCAGCCTGCATCTAGGTGGACTGAGAACCCCACTTTGGCACAATGACAGTTTTTGTACACCCTCTACAACTAGTAGCCACCAAGAAGAAAGAAGGCAGCTTGGACAATCACAAATGTTTGAGGGACAACCAAGATATAGAATCTGGCTGGCAAGTAAAGTTTATCTCCTATAGTGCTCACTTTATCAAGATTGGAAGACGTAGCTGTTGTACCTAATGCATAAAACTCAACACAGAGAACCAAGGAAAATTAAAAAACAGAGGAATATACCCCACAAGAATAAGATAAAGCTCCAGAAACAGATATTTATGAAAAGAGGACACATGGTTTACCTAAAAAGGAGTTCAAAATAAGTCACAGATGCTCACTGAGGTCAGAAGAACAAAGAACTTGAACAAAGATATAAAATGTTTAAGAAGAACCAAACAGAAAACCTGAAGCTCAAGAATACAATAACTACACTGAAAACTTCAATAGAAGGACTCAACAGCAGACTAGATGAAGTAGAAAAGGATTGGAAAACTTGAAGAGCAGTGGAATTCATTCATAAGAGCAAACAGGAAAACAAATGAAAAAAATACAAGTTTAAAAACAGTAAGCTATGGCCCCGCACTGCTGAAATCTGGCTCCAGGAAGAATCTGGGACAGACCATGTTGTGTGGCTCTAAGACAGGGAATATTTTTTCCCTCCCACATCTGACCAGTGAAGAGCTCTCGCTTCACACAACCAAACTTGGTCTGTTTGGGCCTAATAAACTCTGCTGGCCTCACCCTGACAACTCCCTGAGATTCCGCCCCACCACAAAGGTATACAAGCATCCAGTGAACGGTGGCAAAACTTGGTATACCCTGGGACATTTATTGAGTGGCCTCAGATCCAGCACTGGCCCCAAGTTTTAACTTGTATTGATCTGGTTAACACCACTCATCTCTACCTGGTGACTCACTGTGAACCTAACTCATGCAACTAGAGTACTACCAGGCACTCTGAGCCTAACAGGCACCTGGCAGGCAAGAGGAGGCATAGGTGGGTCTCGGGTGTCTCAGGAGTTTTGCTGACCTGCTCCTTGGACTAGTGCTGGTAAAAGCCAGCCTTGCTGTGCAGCTTGGTCTGTCCACAAAACCCCAGGCCCAGCAGAGGCAGCCACAAATTATGGATTGCTTTGTAGCTCCAGACAGGTTGTCCAGGGCCAGTCACAGTCACTGTCTGATATTGGTCTGCACCAGAGTACATCCCAAGAAGCCAAAGAATCAACATTTGCAATGGCCATCTTCAGACAACTCAGAGCAGGATCCAATTAGGTTCACAAGCAGAATATCCAAAGAGAGATCTTGGCCGGCACCAGAGCCTGCTGAGGCAAATTTCACTTCATGTGGTCAGGACCTGCACAGAAGCTTATATATTGTATTTGAGGTGGATCCTCACAGTCATCCAGCCTGGGGTCGACCCCACACATGAATGGGATTGTAGCAATCAAGAGTCAGTAACAAAGGGATTACAAGAACAAGTATAAAGGACACATGGACAAAACCAAGAGGTGGGGGAATCAGGGGAGGGAGGGCGGGATGGCTGGGGGAGGGGGGAAATGCAGACAACTGTACTGGAACAACAATAAAATTTAAAATAAAAACAATAAATGGTTTAACAATGAAACCAAGGGAAAAATCAAGAGAGACTGAAACAAATGAAAATGAGAACACAATCTAAAATCTGTGGGACACAGCAAAAGCAGTCCTAAGAGGGAAATTCATAGCATTACAGGCCTACTTCAGAAAACAAGGACTATCTCAAATAAATAATCAACTTTATACTTTAAAAAATCTTAAAAAACAACAACAAAGCCCAGAGTGAGTAGAAGGTAGGAAATAATAAAGATTTCAGGACAAATAAACAAAATAGAGTCTAAAAAAGAATAAAAAAGATCAATGAAACCAAAAGCTATTCTTTGAAAACAAGATTGACAAAGCTTTAAACAGGCTCATCAACTAAAAAAGAGAAAGGACCTAAACAAATAAATCAGAAATGAAAGAGGAGAAGTATCAACCGACACCAAAGGTATATACAAAGGATTGTAAGAAAATATTACAAATACTATATGCCAATAAATATCCTGGCAAAATGGATAATTCCTAGAAACATACAATCTTCCTAAACTAAATCAGGAGGAAGAATATAAATAAACAGATTACAACTAGTAAAACTGAAGCAGTAATCAAAAAACTGCAACAAACAAAATCCTGGACGGGATGGCTTCACAGGTGTATTTTATCAATCATTCAAAGAAGAAACCTATACTTCTCAAACTACTTCAAAAAATTCAACAGGAGAGAAGACTCCAAAACTCATTTTATGGGGCCAGCATTATTCTCATTCCAAACCAGATAAGGACACTACAAAGAAAGAAAATTACAGGCCATTATTTGTGAATAGAAATTTCTCCAAAGAGGACATGCAGATGAGCAACAGACAGGTAAAGATGCTCAACATCATTAATTATCATAGAAATGCAAATTAAAACCACAATGAGACACCACCTCACACCTGTCAAAATGGCTATTATCAATAAAGCAAAAAACAAGTGTTGGCAAGGATGTGGAGAAAAGGGAATCCTCACGCACTGTTGATGGGATTACAGATTGATACAGCCACTGTGGAAGGAAGTATAGAGTTACCTCAAAAAATCACATATGGAACGGCCTTATGACCCAGTGATTATACTTCTGGGAATTTATCCGAAAAAAACTTGAAACACTAATTCAAAAGAATATATGTATCCCTATGTTCACTACAGTGTTATTTACAATAGCCAAGATTTGGAAACAACCCAAGTGACTTGGAGTGGTGAGCACACAACACAATATACAGATGATGTGTCACAGAACTGTACACCTAAAACCTATATAGTTTTACTAATCAATGTCTTTTTCTTTTTATTAACCAAAAAAAAAGAAAGAAAGAAAACAGTAAGCAGCAAAGCCAAAGTCACAGAGCTCCAAGATTTGCACTTAGCTTTCCTTGATGCGGAACCCACGCTCTTCCCGCTCCTCCACACTGACTTTACAGACACACAAACGTTCCGTGTCAGCTCTGGAGAGATCTTATGCAGCATACACCATAAATTCTCGTTTTCACTATGAGGCACCTGAGGCCCAGAACAGCTGGATGATCTGTCCTCCTAACATATGATCGAGAATGAAATAGAACAATCTAGTGCTCTTACCAATGAATATACTCAGAAATCATTGGTATAAAGCAGATGGAAAGCCAAAATCAACTGCCTTTGATTAAGGAAAAGAAGGTGAGATCAAGAATCTTAAAAAACACAAGAAAAAAAAACAAGTTCATTACAACAGATTGTGCTGGCAACGATGAGGTGTGTTGTTACAAGAGGCAGACTTGGTACTACAGAGAAGGGTCGGAGGACTTCCAGGAAACAGAAAAACTGTGCTGTAACTGAGGAGCACAGCCTCTGAATGACCCAAGGGTGGGTCTTGCCAGGAAGGCCCTATGATGAATTTCACTTGTGTGTTCTTACACCAACAAAGCCAAACAAAAATTAGTTTCTAAAATGAAAACAGTCAGCATTTACTATGTATGTTTTGAATGTCTATAGTCCAAGGCTCCTTTCTTGCTTCACGGCCATATCAGTGTACACATCCAGTAGGGAAAAAAGCAGGTTGTTAGGTAATGTACACAACAATGTACACACACATATGCATGCATTCAGGCATGCACACATGCACATAAATAGTGGTGGACCCAGGGAAAAAAGTAAAAAGTGATCTATAAAAATGTCAAGTTACAGCTGGAAGGTACAATCATGACTGATATCTTTCATATGTCTCACTGCTTTCCTATATTTTCTCAATTTCTACACTGAATATATACTACATTTATAATAGAAAAGTAAATGCACACATTTAAATATCCATTTGATGACTACAGGGTACTAAAGTTACAACATAAATGGACAAATTGACCTTGGGAGTTTTAAATGTATTTTCACATAAGATATCGATACAATTTTTATAATAAACTAGTACATAAGATGTACAATAAAATGATTCAAAATCAGTTACATTATATTTGTTCACCACCATTTTTGATAGTACAAGAAATGAAAAATGTATCAGATGTGGTAAAAGATGCTTTCTTTTAAAATCAGATCATTTTAATTTTCCAAGACTGAATTAAATTACAACCACATTTTATATTTGAACATATAAATGTGCACCAAAATTTTCAAAACTACCTACTCTCACTTAAAATAACAGCTACTTTAACTCATCAACGTAACTGCTGACATGAAAATTGTTCATTGGTAGATGTTTGTTCTAGAAAAATGCATTTGAATTTATAACCTCTGATGTCGGGGAGGAAGTAATCATGGCTTATCCTAAAAACAATTTTGTCCTAAAATATTGATATTTTATTTCTTTTTATTTTTAGAGAGAGGGGAAGGGAAGGAGAAAGAGAGGGAGAGAAACATCAATGTGTGGTTGCCTCTCACATGTCCCCCACTGGGGACCTGGCCTGCAACCCAAGGCATTTGCCCTGACTGGGAATTGAACCTTGACCCTTTGGTTCACAGCCCGTGCTCAATCCACTGAGCTACACCAGCCAGGGCTGTCTTAAAATATTGAAAGAAATATTTCACATAACCAGTTTTGAATGTTTATCTTTTTAATATTTGCTATTGAGAAAATAAATAGGTAAATGTCACTACAAACATTATTTAAATGAAAAAATCACATTCATAGATTCACAGATTCAGAAATATTTTATTTTCAATAAAGTGGCATAAAATACAAAAAAATAACTTACACTTTTTAAAACTCTTGAAGCAAGAAAAAATACTGGGATTCGAGGCAATCTCAAACTAACTAAAGAATCCAGGGGGTAAGATATTCCCTTTCCCAACTCCAAGGCTTGACAAGTCAGACACTCAAACTTGGGATTTCACTTTGCTGCAGGTGACTCACAGCCTTTATCCAGGCTGCATCATTTGTGGTGCCTGGTGCTGAGTTGAAATTCCTGTGCAATAATTATAAATTTCCCTGGGGAGCAGGGTCCAAAGGTGACAGCAGTAAGTGGCCATTAGTGATGGCACCAGTATTCGCATCACAGTCAGGCTACTCCTATGGCCACATTCTTGGCTGGTTTTGTGTTCGTTGGTTCCTGTCCATTTTCCAAGTCTAATTCTTCAGGGTCCCCATCGACTTTGTGAACTACTCAACAGATATTTTCCTTTTAAGAAAATGGTCATACATTTCAAATGGCCTAGTCAAGACTGAACAGATGACCATGAGTTATATATGACCACACAATCCAAATTGTACTAGGTAAGGCAAAAGCATTTGAATGGGGTGAAAAAGGTATAAGCAAAAAAAGAACAACAACTTACATAAAGTATATATTGGTTGCAGCAACCAAGGCAGTGGACTTTGGTAAATATTTATCATTTTGAAAGCTCAGCAAGCAACACATTTCCTATCTGGTGTCAATCCTAAAACAAAGGGGAATCAAGGCTTCAGCTACCAATATGGAAGCTAAAGAGGTTTCTTTCAGATCCTAGACAAGCCACACATAGGCTCAGCCAATTGGGTACTTCCAGCTAGGACTTGGAATATAGAGGTTGTGACCTAACCCCTCAGAAAAAGCTACAGACTACACATCGTGAGTTTGGCACAAGTTAAAGTATATGCGCATGGCAGCAAGTATCCAGGAACACAGAGCTGCGTCACGGCAGCTGCTCTTCACTGTAGCAGCGGAGCATTGCTGTGGGATGGTCTCGAGTGCTACTGGCCTCCCTTGGTGCCCCCCAATTTCCTAAGCCTCGTGCTCCAGCACCCCATTGCTTTTATGAGCTATCCAATTTACTTCCAACAAAATTCTTTTTCCATCTTACTTAAACAGCTGCTTTGGTTGCTTGCAACCAAATACACTAATTGCTAAAGGGCCAAAGACCCAAAACTCCAAAACTTAGCATGTATATGTTCCATAAATGCTAAATTCATGGGTGTTCAGTTCGTGGGTATATTTTCCATAAATGTTAGGTATGTGGCTAGTAGCTACCACATTGGACAGCATAGTAGCAGATCAGATTGGCCTGTTAAGTCATTGTTAGGTTTGAAATTTAATCAAAGTAGAGTGAGAACCATTAGATAGTTTTCAATGATAAGATAATAAAATGTGAATTATCTGCTGGTATTTTATGGGTTTTTTTCTAACATTCAAACATAATAAAATACATGCTGAAAAATACTTTGGCATGATATATGAATCTAACACCCCTCCCCCAGTTATAAACAATTATACTCTACCGCTTATTGGGAATAATAGAATATATGGAAACCAATCATTTCCCACCATCCTTACCACACTGTCCTGGTCCAACCACCATCACTTGTTTTCTGGATCGGAGATGTCCCTCCCTGTTCCTTGCTTGCCCTGCTGCAGCCAAATCTCAACCCAGATGCCAAAATAATCTTATGAAGACCTAAAACACCTCAATAGCTCCCCAGCTCCCTCTACATGTTCTACTAAGGCCCTACCTGCCTTGGCCTCCTGTTACGTCAATCTGTGACTTCATCTCATACTGGTTGCTGACTTCAACACTCTCCCTCAGCCTTTCTGACCTCGATGCTGTAAAAACACACCAGGCATTCTATTGCTCCAGGACTTTGCCCTTATTCTTTTCTCTTCCCCTATAAACATACCTCTTACCCTCACCTCCTGTTCTTTTCTCATTTATGTGACCTGTTTTTTACCTTCATTGAAAGAAAAGAAAGAGTATGGAAAATACCAACTTGAGTTGCCTTTATTTTTCTTCAATTATGACAGCCCTCTATCAAGTATATGAAAGTGAACCTAGCATCAGAGATGACCACCATTTAGCTCAGATGAAAAGAATTTAAGAGAAAAACTGAACGCCTCAAGTAAAAATGTTCTAGTCACTATCAACCATTCCAATCTAGATAACTGAATGAATTTTTCTTTCAAAACTGAGTATTTCGGTATACAATTGACCCC
>PVKM010010336.1:0-35117 GCA_004027735.1 Carollia perspicillata
CCATCCCTGCTTTTCTATCTTTCCTTTTTTTTTTTTTTCAATTTGATGATTGTGAAACATTTCAAGAATACAGAAAAAAAAATCTTAAACATTTTTTATTTATTTTAGAGAGGAGAAGGGAGGGAGAAACATCAATGTGTGGTTGCCTCTTGCGCACCCCCCACTGGGGACCTGGCCCTCGCAGCCCAGGCATGTACCCTGACTGGGAATCGAACCGGCAACCCTTTGTTTTGCAGGCTGGCACTCAATCCACTGAGCTACACCAGCCAGGGCCAGAAAGTTTTTTAAAACATAATACTATGCCCCTTGGGAACTCACCACCAAGTTTTGTCATACCTTCAGGGTGGCCGCTGCTGCCTTCCTAGCCTGAGCCATGTTATGCCATTTTATTTCATGGGCTCTGTGTGTGCGCAAGTATCTTTAAAAAGAGGCTGGGAGGTGTTTTCTGTCTCACACCAACCGATTCTCCAACTCTCTGACACCCTCTGGGTATTCAACACATTAATTCATTTCCGACACAGTCTACCTGGTGTTAGCACCAGACCCCACAAGGTAAAGGGCTCTATTTCATAAGACTGTCCCCACTTTAGAGACCAGTCACATGTCCCAGAGGTCACCCCCACCCCATTTCTGACCTACCACCTATAAATTCAGTTTCCTATGACTCCCTCCTCAAGTATCATAATTTGCTAGAATGGCTTGCAGAACTCAGAAAAACACCTTACTCATGCTTACCATTTTTTAATAAAGGCTTCCGATGAACAGCCAGATGAAGAAATATATAGGGGGAGAAATATATAGGGTCCTGGGCACACAATATAAAGACACATGGGCGTCATGAATGAGAACGACAGATCTGGAATGGACTTCAGGGACCGGGCAGTCCCACCTTCGCCTTTTCAACTGAGTGAACGGAGGCCCTGGTCATTCAGCAAGTTAATACACAGCTGGGCCTGGAATCCCGTCTCCTCATTTGTCAAATAATGGGTAGCCAGGGTTCACAGGGAGTTTACCGCATGCTGAGGGACAACCTTGTGGGACAGGAATTCTTATCCCGTTTACAGATGAGGAATTCGAGGCCCAGATAAGGGCAGTAACTCGCCCAAGGTCCTACGGCTGGTAGAACCAGTACAAAGGAGAAGCTCCTGGTTAAATTGCTCTCTGCGAAGACAAAGGTGTTTGCCTCACCACAGCGTTGAACAGGCCCAGTGGTTTAAAACGCATTTACAGGAAGGACGGAACTGTCAGAGCTGCTGCCACAGCTTCGGGGGGGTGGCAGGAGGAAAACACCTTCACATGGAAGATGGCCTCCCTCCACCGGCTCTCCTCCAGGTGAGACTCAAGGGAGCAACTCTGAGGGTGCAAAGAACTGGAAATGTGTACAAAGAAGAACCAGAAATGTTGACTTGGGCATCAGCCGCTTGAGGGTAGGAGGCCTGTGGGGGTGGACGCCCCAGAACGGGGTGGGTGGGGTGGGGGGCCAGGTGAGATGGAGGACAGTCTCCTGTGAGCTTCGTGGTAGGAGGCCTGGGCCCGGGGACAGAGGAGGACAAAAGACACGAAGGACTGAATGACGGCCATTTAGTCCACGTGGGGCTGTTTTCTGTCCCATGTGCTGTCAACCCCCTGTGACCCTGCGTCTTCAGGAAAGTCTGTCCTACCTAAGAACTCGCTGTCCGTGGTGGGTTGGGGCAGGGATGAGGAAGGAGTGGTCACAGGCGCGGGGGCAGGCAGGGATGCCGCTTTGCTAGGATGACAGTCACGGAAGGCGGGGCAAGAGGCGGAGACTGCGAATTGGCCCAGCAGTGGGAATTCAGAGTGAGGGGTAATGAGAAGCTATGACAGCCCCCTGGGCTTCTCAGAAAACGTGGGGAAGGCTCCGAACTTCCCACGGCACCTGGGATGGAGATCTGAGTCATTTAATGTGCTTGCTGAAGGAAGGGGTAACGCAGGAAGGCAGGAGGGCTTCAGGGGAGTACCTGTGATATCCCGAAAACCCTGAGTACAGTGTCTCCATTCAGTAAATACTTAGTACAGTAGGTGCAGTGGTTAGCGGGCAGGCCTGAGCCAGACTGCTGGGTTTGTGTCTTGGCCCCGTTCCTGTGGTTACTCCATGTCCGCCCTTCTGTTTCTTATCTGAAAAGATGGGGATGCTATTGTCACGACCTCATAAGGTTGCAATGAGGGAGTGTCTATAAAGCATTTAGGACAGCGTAGTCATCAGAGTTCTGTAGAGAAACAGGTCCAGTAGAAAATGTTCTTAATCTGTGTTCGGACCGCTGTAACAAAAATGCCAGACTGGATGGCTTACATAATAAACACTTACTGCTCACAGTTCTGGAGACTGGGAAGTCCAAGATCAAGGCACAAGCAGACTCAGTGTCTTGTGAGAGCTCCCTTCCTGGTTCATAGATGGGAAGGGTGTCTTGTCATGGTGTCCTCACATGCTGGAAGGGGTAAGGGAGCTTTCTGGAGTCTCTTTTATAAGGGCACTAGTCTCATCCATGAGGGCTTTATCCCTAAGGCCTGCTCTCCTCCTGAAGAGCCCATCCATCTCCATACCATCACACTGGGCATCAGATTTCAACCTAGGAATTTAGAGGGGGGACATAGACTTTCAGTCTAGAGCCATATGCAGAAGGTCCTATGACTGTACGCAAAATGACGTACTATGAAACCCAGTTTACCATAGGCTAATTGGTAGCTGATATGGACAAGAGTTAAGTTCCTATGACATCTTATCAATGGTATAACTGAGGCAGAATAGTAAGAAGCTAGGAAATTTTCTTGGCAAGTGGAATGGAAAAACTGAGATGGCTCAGCAAACTGGCCAAGCAATTTACAGCCAGGTACAGAAGGTCTTAGGGCAGAAAGCCCCAGGTGCCTAGCAATGGGCAAAATTAGTGAGGAACATTGTCCCCCGGGGGCGGCCTTTCCTCCCCTGGAGTCGTGCAGTTCAGATCCCCTGACCTTCCCTCCCTAGAAATAACCTCTAGGCCTCAGTTAATTTCAGCTGCAGGCCCAGAAAAGTAGAAAGCCAAGCAGGTGACGCTAGGCCCATCTGTGATGACTAGTGATGTCCTGCTGTAGTGCTGACCAATCAGTGAAGGCCACAACCCTGAAAGGACGCACCTGGAGAACTGATGACTATTCTATTGAGATCCTCCCCTAAGACCACCCCTAATCTCCCAGCCTTTAAAAACCCTAAAAAAAAATGAAGGTCCCAGTGCACACACGCTCCTTCCCAGAAGCATGCTGGCACCTTTCCCTTCCTCCTCCTCTTCCCCTATGGGCACTGATCCCCTAAACTCTAAGGGACCCTGTGAGACCTGCCACCAGGGGAGCAGTGGGCAGTGGCAGCTCATCCAGGCTAACCCCTGAACCTGTCCCCAAGGCCCCCTTTTCTCTGACTCTGCAGTGAGCTGACAGCAGCCCCGCCTTGTCTCACTTCCTTCCTGTGACTTTTAGAAAACCAAAGCCACTCTGCCTAGTCTCTCTCCTGTTGCTTCTTCTATCCTAGGCCCTTTCTTATTCAACTGTCCCCAGCTTTAAAAAACACACCCTCAAAATCACCTGGACTTGTGTTGTGAGATCTTTCCTGTGTGAAGCCAAGAACCCACACACTGCAGGCTGAGGGAGACTTGCTCCAGCCTGTTCCCTGTCTGGTAACAGCGCAAAACGACATTGAAGGAAATGATGCTAATTGGGAACCGGCCACGTACACACGCACACACACACACACACACTATACATATATGCATGGAGAGAGAGAGCTTTGTTATTAGGCACTGGCTCATGTGATTATGGAGACTGAGAAGTCGCATGATCTGCTCTCCGAAAGCTAGAGACCCCGGAAAGCTGGAGGTGTAGCTTCAAGGCCTGAGAGCCGACAACCGAGCGTGTAGATTCCAGTCCGGGTCTAAAGGTCTGAGAACCAGGAGTGCCACGGGCAGGAGATGCCTGCCGATGAATGCAGGCAATCAGGCAGAGGACAGATTCAACTTCCCTCGCCTTTTTGTTCTATTCAGGCTTGAAACCAAGGGTCCTTATGACCTTGATTAAATTTAGTTTTAAATCCTAGCTCCAGAAATCATATCCGTGTCTCTCTTTATGTATATATATATATCCATATCCCTCAGGGACCTAGACTTTCCACCTGATAATCAGCAACCTGAGGCAGTAAAAGATAGCAGCCCAGACTGACGCATGGTCACTCGGTCCAGGCCTCTAACAGGCCCTCAGCAGATTGGATGATGCGTACCCACATTGGGCAGAGTTGTCTGCTCTACTCAGTCCACCGATGCAAATGCTGATCTCTTCCAGAAACACCTTCAAAGACACACCCAGAAATCATATTTGACCAGACATCTGGGCATCCTGTCACCCACTGAATTTGACACATAAAATTACACCCAGGAACACACACAGCAGTAAGCAATCAATACACATAGGCCATTATCACTGTCGGCGTGAGAAATGTCCAAACCTGTAGAGAATTTGTACAAGAGTTTATCTGAGTCTAACCGATGACATAGGCAAGGGAGCAAGGGCTCAAATGTTCTGGAGAATGACAGTTTTGCAGGTTTTTTTAATGCATTTAAAATTAAGGAAGGAAGAGAAGGAAGATTACATGAAGCAAGACAAACCACAGCGAGGAGTGGATTATATATAGGATAGTTAAGATTATGTGCTCTCTGGAGGGTAGTCATGCTTTAGAAGGCAGGGTCTGAAAGCCTGCATTTCAAAGGTGTGTTAGCCTAGACTCACAGAAACCCTGAAAGAGCTGGCTTAAGGCAAAGCTAAGCCTTTTCTTGAATAAGTTATAGGGCCCTGATCAGTGTGGCTCAGTTCATTGGGCATCATCGTTCTGCAAAATGAAAGGTCTCCAGTTCCGTTCCCGGTCAGGGCACAGGCCTGGGTTGTGGGTTCAGTCCCCATTTGGGGATGTTTCCCTCCCTCCTTCTCCCTCCCTTCCCCTTGCAACAGTGGAAAATTGTAACAATGGGAAATCTGAACCCACCCCACCATTCTTTTGACATTGTTTGTGTAGGTGCTGACTCTGACTAGTATGTGGCTTATAGACGAGCAGTATGTTTGTCTAAGAATCCTAGGAACTTACTTCAGAAGATTCAGACTCAGACCTCCAGGCATCCGAGTTCCAGGAGATTTGCTGCCTTTCATCCATGGGTCCAGGATGATGTGAAGCCGAGACGATGCGAATCCAGGCTGACTAGACCAGGGTGCTGCACACCGGACTGTCACTGGCCTTATCGGAAGGGACCGTGCTTGTCTGCACGTAGAGAGCTTTGCAACCCCCCCCCTTGATCCCTTTGTTCTGTTCCCCTCCCCCTCCTTATTAAAACCTCTGCCTCCACTGAGACGTGGAGATGGGCTTTGTGACCGGAGTCTCCCATCGTCCAGGTTGCCAGCTCTGGAAAAGAAACCACGTTCCTTTCCATCAGCGTCTGCCTCTCGATTATTGGCTTTCGTAGTGGCAGGCAGCCGGACCTGCGTTTGGTTACACTCTCTCTCTCAAATAAATAAAACCTTTTAAGAAAAAGTTATATGCTTGGGGCGGGACTACCCACCGTGACCTGCCCAGTTAGGAATTTATGATCAGACAGCCCTGTGAGGTGACGTTCTTTTTTTCTTTCTCCTTTTTTATTGGGTATATTGGGGTGACACTGGTCAACCAAATTATACGGGGTTCAGGTGCACAGTTCCACAACACATCATCTGTACACTGTGTTGTGTGTTCCCCAGGGGTGCCTTTCTGGAGCACCCCTTTTCATCCACATTACAGTTTTATGGATAGGGGAACAGAAGTCCCGAAAGGTGAGTTCATTTGGACATAGTCACACAGCTTCAACAGTATGCTGGTGAACTGGGTCTCAAAACAGGAAAAAAAAGAAAACAACCCCCACCCAAGGCCACCTCAATGTGTCACATTTGCTAATATTCCCACTACAGCTGATTTCAAGCTACCAATGGTTTAACAAGCAGTTCACCACATTTCAGAATATTTAACAACCGGCTCTTGTGAGCCAGTGTGAACTACATTGGCGCACTACTGCAGCTCCAATGTGCCCCTAGCGGTGGGGAGGGGGGCTTCATAAACATTAGATTTTATTGCAAGTCAGCCAGGTCGACAGTGTTCACTGGGCAGCCTCCTTACCCGCATCTTCCAAGCCAGAGACTGAGACTTGGGGTTCAGCTACCCAAGGACACCGTACAAACCGGTTACTTGCTACCCATTTCCCGAGTCTTCTCTCAGCCAGTTGTGCATAAGCCTGCATGTCACCATCGTCCCCGCCCCCTCAGAGGGAATTTCCCAGGCCCAGTAAAGATGGGAGCCCTGTCCCTGCTAGGACCGGCTGCTCTACCCCAAAAAGCCCTGAGGTGCCTTGGCAGGAAGGAAGCTCTTGCTGGGGCTCCTGCCAACCCACACCTGCCCCAGTGCTCCTGAGCTCAGTTCTGTCCTGGCTTGTACCTTCCACATGCTTGGGGAAGCACTGTTTTGGCAGATGGTGAGCAGAAGGCCCTATCCTTGGGGATCTTAAGGGATGAGAGTGTGTGACTCACTCATCGCTTGGATGGGTGGAAGGCTGCAGCCAGGGGAGGGCCAGAACCAAGCCCAAGAAAGATTTTCAGCCCTGCAGGCAGGCTGGCCCCACTCCAGACAAGGGCTCAGGTGAGTCACACTGCCAACAGTCGCCTGGGGCTGGGCACAGATGTCCTTTAAGCAGGGTGGGACAGCCAAAAGTTTCATTATGCTTGGCTCTAGCTGTCCCCTGAACTGAGCTGGGCTTGCTCCTTGTCTGTGATGCTTCTGAGAGCACGGTGCCTGAAAGCACAAGGGGACACCCCTCCTACCATATGAGGCCCCAGGGAGGGGAAGAACAGCTGGTAGCCTGTGTGGGGGGGAAGGGGGGATCTTACAAGTAGCATATGCATCCATGGGCTGGCGTCCTAAGGTCTCTGGAAAAGGTGGGGCTGTTCCTGCCATTCTGGGGCACCCAGGGAAGGAAGATGCCCTTGGACTCTTTGAGCCTGAAGTAGGGAAAGGGTTCCTGATGGTCTTGGTGGGGTGCAGGGGAGGACAAGAATGTGGGCAGGACGACAGGAAGGGGGAGTAAGGTGGGAGAGAGAGAGTGGGAGGGACAAGGCTAATGAAAAGCCCCCAGTTTGAAGCTGGTTTGACAATGGAGCTAAGAAGCCAAGATTGGAGATGGCCCCAGGGGGCAAAGGTGGGGGTCACTGTGGCTAGAGACCGCGAGGGGTGACACCTCACCCTTTCAGGATGTTCTGAGACCCTGATGTTCCTCCCTGCAGCGCTAGGGGGGAGCAGCAGCTAGGCTTGTCTGGATGGTGGAGGATGGGAACTTGCTTGGTCGGAGTCAGGCTCCAGTGGTCAACCAACCTGTGTCTCCAGGCTGGACCCCTCCCAACACCACTCAGTTCACAGGATTACTTACTGAGTCCCCACTGAGTGAGGGAGTGGCCCACCCTCTTCCTCAATTACTGCTTAAGCTTATGGAACCCAGAACACAAGTTTCTGATTCTGACTGCTGGTTGAGCTTGGGTAAATCTCTTACCCTCTCAGAATCTTAATTGCCTCACCTGGAAAACAAAATACCTCCCCCTTAGCGGTGCTGTGAGGACTGAACGCGAGGGTGGATGTGAAGTTCCCGGCACTGACACCGTCAGGTTCTCTGGCACGTCGGAGGTGCTCCACCAATGGCAGTTTCTCAGGGATGGGCCTGGGCAAGAGCTGGGGCAGGCAGCTTCCCCATATCCTTCCCCTCATGTGTCCCTGTGCCGGGACAGCTGCCATGACTCCAGGCTGGATCCTGAGAGCACAGGATCTAAGGACAGAACCCCCCCCCCCCGCCCCCTGCATTCCTGGCTCCCAGCCACTTCTGTCTCTGAAGGCCTCTGTGGCCCTCAGAACTCCTAGAGATACCGTGGAGCTGGACAGACCATCAAGGGACATTCCTGGTCTTAAGGGACACAGCCTGGCTTTCTGGGAGGGTGGAGGAATTGCACATTCCTCCCAAAATAATTGTCCTGGAGCTATTTCCAGAGGCTCTTAGTGCCCAGGCCCGAAATGGCCAGTGATCTCGACGCCTGGGTACCTTCGGGACAAACAGCACAGAGGCACAGCCCTCTCGCTGGCCACCTGCCTGCCAGCCAGGCCCCCAGGCCACAGCAGAACCAGACTTGGCTGAGGCCCCGCAAAGGAACTGTTGACCCGGCTTCCCTGGTCCACCGAGTTCCCCAGGGCTCCTCTGCCTCCTCGGTGGCGGGGCGGAGGCTCTGATCCCTCCCCTCAGCTCCCTCTTTCAGTGAGTGTAACCACCCTACCCCAGTGCCAAAAACCCTTCACTCTCAGTGATTGTGCCCTGGGAGGCTGCGGGCAGAGCCGTGTTAAAGTGCTTCGTAATCTTGGATCTTATCATTAGAAAATATCAGATAACCCCAAACCAGAGAACATTCTTCAAAACAACTCGCCTGCAATCTTCAAAAATGCCAGTGCCGGGAAGCACAAAGAAGGACTGAGGAACTTTCAGGCTGAAGGAAACCGGAGACCTGAGAACTGAAGGCAACGCCTGGTCCTGAGTTGGATCCTGGATGGGAGAAAGAGTTGCCACAAAGAACACCAGAGGGACAACAGGGGACATTCAAATACAGACTGTATGTTAGATAATAGCACAGTATCAAGGTTAAGTGTCCTATATTTTTTCATCATAGTGTGGATATATAAGAAAATTTTCTTCTTCTCTCAGCGTATTCAAGGATATAGATGCTACTGTCTGCAACATGTTTTAATCCTCACCAGAGGATATGTTTATTGGTTTTTAGAGGGAGAGAGAGAGAGAAACACCAATGTGAGAGAGAGACATCAATCCGTTGCCTCCCCTATGTGCTCTGACTGAGAATCAAACCCGCAGCCGAGGTATGTGCCCTGACCAGGAATCGAGCCTGCAACCTTTAGGCGTATGGGATGATGCTCCAACCCACTGAGCCTTCTGGCCAGGGCTGTCTGCAACTTACTCTTAAAATAATAAATGGTGTGTGTCTGTGTGTAGTGACAGATGTGGCAAAAGTGTTAATAATTAGTGAATCTGGATGAAGACTACATGGGAGTTCATTGTCTTGTTTGTTTTTAGTCAGTGGAAAATTTTTTGAAATAAAAAGTAGACCTGTATTTCCAATATTTAGGGGAGGAAATGATGGAGGGAGGCTTTTCTTAGCCCATGCCATAACTCAAAAAGGGGATTTTTGTTTATTCAACAAACAGGTGTTGGATGTCCCCTATGGACCAGGTCTCAGCAAGGGGCCTGGGGGTTTTGAAAGGAGCTGAGATTTGTCCCCCGAAGAAGCCTCAGGCTCCAGCCATAGCCCCTCGCGTGGCCGCCAGCACTCGATACCAGATCGCCGAGGGCCTGAGGAAGAAGTGAGATGGGAGGAAGGAAGGTGCCGCTGTGCCCAGCAATGGGTCATTCAGAAGGACAGCAGTCTAGGGTCTGTCGCTGTGTTTGTTGACCCAATCAGAAAAAAATATTAATGACGGATGCTGACCACAACCAGGGGGAGTTTACGAGACCCAGCATAGAACTTCCTGACTCTCAGCGTAATTAAACACTTCGAAAACAACATGGAATGCTGGAGAACGTCCGCCCAGACCCCATTTTAAAAATAGGGCCCATTTGTCCTAGAAGGCTTAAGGTGGCACTGGTGCCGAGACACAGGCCTGACCAGGACGACCCCGGGAGGCCCCTCCCAGCTCCAGGATTCCATGATTCTATGACATGGTCAGCAGTCTGGAGCGGCGGCAGGAGGGTATCCCCAGCGGGCTGCAAGAGGAGGGCTAAGTCATCTACCTCCCAAAGACAGAGTGAGAGTGGGAGAGGGCCCTTCCGGCAGGTGGGGGCCAGCCAGCCAGGGAGGGAAGGGCAGGGCCCCGTGGGGTTCCGCCCTCAGTTACCTCCTATATTTCCGGAGGAAGAGGTGGGGTGGGGTTGGACCAGGGAGGGCAGAGGCAAGGGTCTGGACATTCCATGCGATTCAGACCCAAAGGACAAGCGCAGCTGAGGGGCCATTGGCTAGGAGAGGGACCGGCAGCTGTTTTCTGGGTGGGACAGGATCAAATACCGCTCTGTTCTCACCAGGCAGAAGTGGAAAATTAGCATCAAACTGGAAGAACCGGGGGAGAGAAATCAGAGCCTTCCTCCTGGTGGGAACTCAGGGACAATGGGAACAGGGAGGGGAGGACGACACTGCCCCTGGCTTGGCCCAGGCAGACCCGGGAACGGGAGGTGGGGTTAAACGGCCTGCTCAGGGCTGAGTCCCTGTGAAGTGCCCACTTTGGGACCAGCAGGAGCGGGAGGAGTGCCAACACTCACCCTGCTCTCGTGGAGTGGATGAGGGGACCCCCTGCTGTTGGAGAGGATCAAGGCCAAATATCCCAGAAGGCTCTGATCTCACAAGTCCAGCCTCATTAATGGACTTGTCACACCAAATGCCCTCCACCATTTGGGAGTCAGGATCAACTTAGTCACAGGGTTAGCAAGTGCCCCTCTCCACCTGGTTCTCCCCAGCGTGCCCCCACCCAGGGGCGGTGAGAATTCTTCCTGAGTAGACGGTGAGGGGGGCATTGTCTTTCAGGGGTCATCAGACACACCCAAGATAGTACCTGGCTATCACCGCTAACAAGCTGTGAGATCTGAAAGCAACTCACGTCATCTCTCTGAGCCTCAGTTTCCCCATGTGTCAACCAGGAATAGAATAGTAACCACCACCCTGATGTGCAGTGAGAATCCCATGTAAGAAACACGCAAAGGTCCAGGCTCAGTGCACATAGTATTGCATCGCCTCTAAGACACATTTTTTATATTCAGAGTACAATCCTCGCCTGAGAGCAAGGGGGAAGGAGAGAGAAAGGCATGTCGATGTGAGAGAGAAACATCAGTTGGTTGGTTGCCTCCTGTTTGTGCCCTAACCAGGCATCGAACCCGCAACCTTCTGGTGCATGGACGATGATCTCACCCACTGAGCCACCAGTCGAGGGCAAAGATTAGCTGTTTGATATTACCTCAAAAGAAGGCCTGTCTCAGTGCTTGGAATTTCACCATTAGAGATTCAGTCCTTGGACTGTGTGGTCTCCCGGAGCCCCAGCTTAAAAGGAAAATAGGAATTTTTCCCTTTAATGTGGGCCAGAGTTAAAGAAAAAGCGAGACTACTCCCATTCTTTCTAGGGGTCTTCTGGCCCCTGTTATTCTCAGGGTCTTGCCTTCCTACCCATCTCTTGCCCTTCACTTTGTGTTTTCTGAAGAATAGAATGTGTCTTTTCCAGTTTGAAGACCCCTGAGCCTACGAGAAAGATGGGGAGGAGGAGAAGGGTGGTGTTGGCTCTGTGGAGGCAGACGGAACACCTGGAGAGAAGTCCTGGAGGGAGGTGGCAAGGAGCCAAGGAAAGCTGATCCGACTCTCCCCTCGCCAGGCCCAGGTAACAGCCTCCAGGTGAGCTCACAGCACTTCAGTGCCACGAAGCTTTATTCGCCCCGCAGGCCAATGTCGGGACGCCAGGCGAACCGTTCGAACACTTACAGCCTCCTGAATCTTCCCAACGATGTGTCCAATCTGACCCAGACTCCAGAGTGGTCCCGGTGTCCCCCGACCAGGACGAACAGCCTCAAACGTCCCTGCACCCCAAGTGCAGGCTTGGAGTTCAGCGGCAGCGGCAGCCCCTCGGGGGAGTCCGACAGCCCTAGCTCCCCTCGACTTTCAGTGAGGAAAATCTGCATTGGCCGGCCCTACAACTCCAACTGCATCGAGACGAGTCATCTGGCAAACCGCCCCAAGGTGGCCCAAAAGCCTGCTTGCCGTGGCAGCCCCCGCTGCCTGCTCTGCACAGATGGGCCCACGGACCCTTCTAGCCCCACCTTCCTGGACCAGCTCATCAGAGGCATCAACTACCTTGACAGATCCACCAATGCCTTCTACACCAACTGCCCCAAATCACTGAGCCTGCCAAGGCTAGCAGCCGACTACCTAGATCACGCTATCAACTCCATCCACCTAGATCCTCCAGACCACTCTTGTCCCCGCAGCTACTCCAACCCCAGCACCGGCGTGGACGCCGCCCACAACACCAGCACCTGCATGGTGCTGTCCCACAGGGGTGTCAAGGCCTCGCAATGTGAGGGTGACTCCGCCGACAAAATTCGCCCCCACCAGCTTCGCGGCCGGAACCTCACTCCCATGCTGCCGCGGAGGCCGGGGATAAAGTTGCCGGAGCTCCCTTTGTCTGGCAACGGGATCTTTTCTTTAGGTCGTTTGCCCAAGTTCTGGGAAGTGATCCGCTCAGGCTGGACTGACCCTGAGCCCATCTCTAAACCCTGTAGCTGGTGGTGACATCAACACCAGCCACGAAATGGACACATGTCCATCGGGCGGCAGTTGTGCAAAATAAATTGTCTGTGGCACTATGCTGCTCCCAAGGCTCCTTTGAGGGGAAATGGCCATTTGGATTGGGGATTATAAATTCAAGGACCCATGGGGCAGGCATTAAAAGTTAATGGGTGAATTGGGCGGGGTGGTAATAGGGAATGGTGGAGACTGTGTCTGAGTGGAGAGGGAATGCCTGGTCTAAGCCCAGCTCTCAAATGGGTGGTTGCCTTTTCAAGAAAAGCCAGGGATCTGAGTTTTTTCTATGTGAGCAACGAATTCAAAAAAAGCCACAATGCTCTGTGGGCTGAAAAGAAATATTTGCTGGCCAAATGTGAAACCCACATTCTCTGGGTTTTATCTCGCGTGGATCACTGCGGAGGTTCCTGGCCTCCCTTGCTCTTGGTTCCCCCACGTGGAGGAATAGACGGACTCTTTCTACCCAGTCCCCAGCCAAACCCTTCTTTTGCCAGGATGACGGATTGTAGCGCAGCCCCATGGGAGCAGAAAGGTAGAAGTAATGGTGACAAGATGCTGGCAAACACTGTGGAGCCCTTACAGTGTGGCAGGCATGGTCCTAAGGGTTTTATACGTATTTACTCTTTCAAAGATGTGACTTTGCTGACCAGGGCCTAGGGTGGACGTAGAGAAAACCTTACAATGGCCAGTGTGAGACGTGCTGGAACAGGCGACTTGGAATACGTGGCAGGTGGAAGGGTGGCCCTTCCTGGGAAATCTCTGAAAAGACTGGTTCTGTCCAAGCCAGGCGAGGCCTAGAGGGTCAGAATGAGCTGGTCCCGTATTTCCTGTTGGCAACATCCGGGAAAATGTTCCCTGGGCCACCAGAGGCTGCAAACCTTCAGACTCAACTGATTTGGGTGCTGAGAAACCAGGCCGCACAGGCACCCAGGTGTCCACTCTCCTGCTGGTGAGGGACTCTAAAGGCCAGGACTTCAACCTAGTTCTGCCACTCACCTGCCCAAACACCCTGGGTGCGTCA
Source organism: Carollia perspicillata (assembly GCA_004027735.1). Taxonomy (NCBI): domain Eukaryota; kingdom Metazoa; phylum Chordata; class Mammalia; order Chiroptera; family Phyllostomidae; genus Carollia; species Carollia perspicillata. The sequence goes on from PVKM010010336.1 coordinate 13,451, forward strand.
TTTCCCCTCTCTATGACTGCTTCTCCTTCTGTAACATGAGTAGGGTAGCTTTGATGGTCTCTAAGGGGCCCCAGACTCTGATATTTTTCATCCTTCTGAGTTAAGAATTGAGAGTGCCCTCCACCCCCACTCAAGAACCCACGCAAGAATTCAAGCCTCCTGAGCTCTGAATCATCAACCCAGGCTGCCCAGGGGCCATTTCAGGTCTCAGGGCCCATGTCTGTATGGCTCTGAACTTCAGGCCCAGCCAGGCTTCTCATGGGAGCTCTCCTGTCTCCTTGGAAATTTGAGGGCCAATAGCAGCTCAGAGTATGGAATGGGGCTGATCTTGAAATAATGCAGAACCTGGACGTGCACAGGGTTCCATGGCTCTTGGAGGAGGTGGCCTGCTGTAGCCTAGCCCTATGGCCAAGCAGAGAAGGTGGCAAGCCTGAATATCCTTACCATGAGATTGACATAGGGGTCCTAGGGTTGGAGGAAAGAGGGGGGCACTGAACCCCCAGCCCACTGAATTCACCTCTACTGCTATTCCATCTCTGGAGGACAAGGGCATGTTTTCCTGGGCCCGACGCTCAGCAACTCCTTTCTCTGTCTCTGGCATCCCTTCCCTCCCCAGGAAGAAGACTTTGGCCTTCGTCTGAGGGGTCCCCAGCCCTCCAGTGACCTATTCCCCAGGTGAACATTCATAGGAACACAACTTTTTGGAATCCATTTTGGCTCATCTCAAGAGATAGTTCAAGAGTGTCCTGATTCCCAAAGCCTAGCTGGCCACTCAGAGCCATCCCCTCCCTTCCTGCTTTAAGTCCATATTTGCATCTTGGCATCTCCTGGAGATGCCTACCTCAAAAATGGTCCAAGTTCCCCTAATCAGAGTATGAGACATTTGCCTAGGACTGCTCTCAGGGCCTCCATGATCTAGCCCTGTTCTGGTTTACAACAGGGTCTCAATTATTATATTGATGTTGATTAAAGGTGCCCAGTAGGTGCTCAGTCATGGTAACTACTATTAAGAGTAATTACAGTATCTTACATACAGTGGATTTCAATAACACATAATGATGATAGCCAACATTTATTAAGTTCTTAACAATACCTCAGGCATTAAGTGCTTTATATGTATTAACTCATATAATCCTCATACCGGTCCTTTAAGGAAGGTACTATCCTTAAATAATAAGGAAGTCCCTAAATAAGGAACGTCCCTATTGTTTAGATGAGGAAACTGAGGCACGGAGAGGTCGTGTATAAATGAGGTGATAAAGACAGTCACAGCGCATAGAAAACAGTGATTCTTCGAAACAGTTATGCAGGGTAGGTGCTCAATAAGAATTGTCTTTGTGATTACAACATCTTGGAAGTAGTAGGTGCCCCCCAGATGCATACTGTGGGTGCCCAATGCATGGTAGATGTCATTACGGAGCCCAGTACATAGTACGTGCTCAAATGAAGTCTGACCATTGGCTGGCGATTAGGTTGTACCCTAAAGGGAAAGGATCTGTGCTTGGCTCAACCTTCTCAGGATAAACACTCCCTGCTCACAAATCCCTCCCATCCGTCACTCAGCTCAAGTCCAGGGAAAATAGTTAGAGAAGACTTTCTGCTCTACGTGGCCATGCAGAGGCCACAGAAACCCCCCGTATCCACTGCTCGAGACGTGCGTCTGCAGGGCCCACGTAAACAGGAAGCGGCGTGTGGGCTGCGGAGCAGTGTCAGGGCCCGCTGTGCTGTCTGTCTGGTGTGCAGAGGCCGACTAGCTGTCCCCCAGCTGAGGGTGGCTGGGGAAAGTCCTTCACGCCTGCAGAAGTATGTCATCATTCATGAAGTACCCAGGCTGTGGGCCAGGCATGCTGCCAAGGCCGGAAACATAGGCTCTCAGCCCTTGGCTCCCAGTGAGGCTCAGTGTCAGTGCTCTGTTTTGCAAAGGGGGAAACTGAGGCTCAGAGAGAGAAAGTGGCGTGCTCCATCAAGCTCCTACAGCTGATACGGAGCAGAGCTGGGATCCAACCCAGGCCCTGACCCTCAGCCAATGCCCTTTTTATCCAAATCACCCTTCGTTTGTTTTTTCCTTAGTCATTATTGAATGGAGTTGAAGAGAAAGAGGGGTAAATCTTGGCTTCCAAAATATGCAGTAAATTAGGCAAAGCAGGGGTCGTATTTAAGCCCAGGGTTTGGGCTGCCCCCAACACTAGTCTTCTGAACTGGGGAGTGTTAACCTGGTACGTGCTCTTGGAGGAAATAGTAAGGAAAGGGAGAAATGTCCTCAAAGGTCACTTGTTGTCTCAATTGCCCAACCCACCAGGCCCTGCCTCCTTTGTAACATTGGGGATAGGTACATACTAGAATTATTTTTGTATCTTAAAAAAAAATCTGACGTGACCTTTCCAAACAGATAATGTGATATCGCTTTTCTAAGATCCTAGAAAATAAATGGAGGTTTTTGTATGACCAAAGTGCGTGTTTGAGAGACCCGCTCATCCTATTCCCAACCCCGTACTCCACCCCTAACCTCTCCTTATCCTGACCTACCCTCTAAGCCTTAGCCCCTCCCGCCCCCTCTCCCATTCCTGAGGCCCATTTCATTCCTTACTGTCTTCTCTGTCTGCACATGACTGGTCCTGCTTGCTCTACATAAGAAACATAAAGTTAGGAGTGGGGGACAGCTTCCCCCCACAATGGCACTCACACTTCCCTCTTTCAAGTTGAAATCTCAGGAAAAGGCAAGAGCCTCAGACGTATGCTGTGCCTGAGTTGGTATCACCATTTTTGGCCAATGCTCTTCACAAGCTTTCTGGGCCCCTCCCAGCAGGGCAGGAATTTCTTGGGAACAATTGAACAAAGCCGGGAACTCGGAGGGAGAAGGCACAGGGCATTCCAAAAGGATTTCTCTCAAGTTCCGAAAGACAACACTTGGGAACACTGCAGTAGGTTTATAGCCTAGCAAAAGCACGAAAAGGATGGAAAATCTTCTGGGTAGGAAGGGCAGAGCAGGCTGGAGGAAGGAACAAGGGGCCAGAAGTCTGGCGGTCTGGGTGGAAGGCCTGCCTCTGCTACCCGCAACCCTGCCACGGTCACGCTGGCCTCCGATTTGTGGTTCTTTCAAACCAAAGGAGCTGCAAAAGCAGATACTTAGATGCATACATGTCTGGTCATAGCAATGTTGTATTAATCTTAATGACCTGGAAGCAGCCCACATAGCCAACAATAAGATAGGATTAATGAACAACGTTATGTCAATGAGACACCACAGCAAATAATTATTAGAAATACCGAATGCGAACTCAATATGAGTGCTAGTCAAAGTAGTTGGCCAGCAAATTGCTAATAGTTTGCATCTACAATAAAGAGCTTGTACCAGAATGTAAATCTATGTGCTGTTTCCAAAACGGACTGAGTGTTGCAACAAAAAACGTATCAGCTAAGCTAAACAGAGTGCTTACTGATACGGTCGGTTTCCACTCTAAGCAAGCTTCTTATCTCATCTCCTGCTGGTACTGAACAGTCTGGGGACTGGCGCTGATCCACAGAGCCATTTTAAAGCTGCCCTGGTCTTTACTGACACATAGAACTGCATTTTTAAGAGGAACGTGAAGCAGGAAAAGCAAAACATGAAATTGTATGCATCCGAGGATCACATGAGGTGAAATGCACATATGCACAGTGATGAAGAGAAATGAACATTAATGGAGCTCCAGCTACAGGCCCTGCACAGAAGCCTCCTGTGGTCAAAGCAGGGGCATATGGGCAGAAATGTGAGGGGGTATGTGGGGTCCATAAGAATTGCACCCTGGCTGGAGGCGAGCGGTGGGAATGGGGGAACATGAGTGACAAATTCAAATTACATAAACCATTTACGGTCAGCTCAGGAGCTAGGCTCTGGGGCAGTATGTGCAAAATGTGTTATGAGAAACACCAGTCTTGGGAGGTGTTACCAGGTTTTTCCACGAAAACAAGGGAGATTCCTATCTGGAATAGGTTGAGGAATATTGCACTAAACCGAGCTGGATGGGAGACTGGGAATCTGCTCAGTAACTTGCCTGCACTGGTGTCTCTTGAGACGGCCAAAGTGTGGGAAAGAATACAGAGTCCCCAGACTTCTTGACCAGGGAACCCCCTTTCCAAGGAGCAACTGAGAGAGCCGATGATGTATGAGGCACAGTGTGGGAGTGCCCTGAGCCTGGGACCCATGGCAGGAGCTCAGCAAGAAAGTGGTTGATGAGGAGTGGTGGGAAGCTGTCAGGAGGGGTCAGAGGGTCAAATCCAAGGCCATTTTCAGAAGAGTCACACTTCTGCCTGTGCAGAGTTGAGAACAACCCCAGGAAGGGGGGCAGAATTGGGAATGGGTTCCAGAGTCAGATAGTCATGAATGTGAATCCTGGCTCTACCACGTACTGACTGTGTGAACCAGGCAGCCACTTCATGCCCTGGGCCTCAGTTTCCTGGTCTGGTAAAGGGAAGTAATAAAGGATACTTACTCATCTATAATTCTAGGACCATGGTAGTGATCAAATGAGATTCAATGTTGATCAAATGGTGAAGGGAGTTTGTCTTTGCCCCGAGTACAAACCAGAAGGGGGACATTTATGCCTTATGACATGCTTGGATCAACTTGTTCTTTCATTCAAGTAAAATTATTCAAGTGCCAACTCCATGCCAGGCATTGTGTCCTTCCCAGAGGATATAATTGGGAACAAGACAGAAACCAGACGGTCGTGCTCCAAGGCCTTCATTATGCCTCCTAATAGTAAATGATCTTCCCAATCCTTGTTATAGTCAAAAACATTATGAGAGAGAAGCCTAGGGCGGTGCGGGTGGCGGGGGGATCTGGGGAAGTGCAGCAGGGGGCATAATCTAGCCTGGGAGGTCAGGGAAGGTCTGCATGGTGAAGTTTGAGCTGAATTCTAAGAGAGTAGGGTGAAGAGAGGCAGGTGTTCGGTGAAAAAAAGCACCCGAAGAGAAACAGCATGTGCAAAGACCATGCTGGGGAAGGGATACGAAATGGGCAGGGCTGTATCTTGTTAGGCCCTGCAGAGTCCTCTCCCAGTCCAAGGGAACTTGTACTGCCTGCTTAGAGCTATGTCCTCCCTCCTCTTCTGCACACCATCTCCTTGTTTCCTTTCCCCCATTCCCACTCCCTCTCAATACCAATTTCCTGTTCTATGCTCTCACCCAGTAGCATACCCTTGCCCTGCCAACACCTGTTTTCCACACACGCGTTGGAACCCTAGCGCAAAGTAGATGTTTACTTTTATTAATTATGATTGAATGCAGGGCCCCAGCAAGCCTGTAGAGTGCCTTTGCTCATATTAGCAAAAGATACCCCTTCTGGGCAGATACAGCCCCACGACAGGGCCCACTTGGCTGCATAACCTTGTTCAGTGAACAACCTGGTCAACTGTCCACTGCAGCCCTGAATGAATGAACAAACGGACAAATGAATGAATACAGAAATGTGAAAAGAGACAGAGACAGAGTCTGAGGCAGAGACAGGAATCGGAGTGGGAATGGAAGCCAGGAGAAGCTGAGTCCTGTCAATTTTGGAGCAGTATGCAGGTGACTCAGAGACTCTGGCTACTGGTTCCAGAAGGTCATCTCCTGTTTCCCAGAAGCCAGAGTGTTTGGCTGCTCTTGCCTATGAAAACTCTTGTAGCCTCTCCTTATCTAAGGAGCCTTGTGCAAGACGCGTTTTCCTTTCTTAAAGAGTGCGCTGAGCCCTGGGAGTTATGAGTACATAGGATGCAATTATAGGCGCCTCTCGGGCTCAGCAAAGCCCAGAAGGCCCTGCCTCTGCTCCCCTTCGAAGCCAAATGAGGAGATAGCCAGGCCCTAAACAAAGCAACTTGAGAACATTTACTAAAGATATCAAGGGCTGCAAACTAAAACAGAGCTGGCCAGATCCCTTAGTGGGGAGAGAGGATGCAGAATAAATAGGTGGATGACCAATTCTCAGGGTGGGTGGAGTTGCTCTGGAAGACTTTCTAGACAGGCTGTATTTTCCTGCTCTCTGCGTCAGCCCAGCTCCTTCCCGTCTGCAGCCAGCTTTACCATCACTTTCCCCAACCTCCTTGCGGAAGCAAGACTTATAGCTTGGGTTTCATCTTGACCAAGCTTCTACAAAGGGTTACTTGTTCCCCTTTTCCCTTTGCTCATGAGCAAATCATCCAAGAAGCCAAAGTTCTGGGACTTAAAGGGCCCGAGGTAGGGAACAGACACTGAGGCAGCTCACAAAATGCGATTTGTTATGGGCGCTGACCTCCACAGGCAGGCAAGGCCTTGGAAAAGCCATGCCACCACAGCTGGCCACCCGCCAACTCTGAAGTTAGTGGAATTTTGTAGCCTTCCTCATCAGATAGGGAGTGCTCCAGCACAAGGCTGTAGGCCTTCGTTCAGACTGGAGATCCTTGGGGTGGGGGTTGCATCTGGCCTTCAGATTGGGAGCAACATGCTGGGCGCAGAGGCTGTTCCCCCAGCACTCTAGGGTCCCCCTGCCCCCCACCACCCAAGGGCAGAGTTGTGTCTCGCTCTTGAGATATAGAGGTCACCCAGAAACAGTAATAAGAGAAAGAGCTACCACTTGCTTAGTGATTGTGATATGCCTGAAACTCTTCTTTTTAAAAGGAATATTTTAATTTATTTAAAAAATTATATTTTTATTTTTAATCGTTTACTTTTTACTGTATTTTTTCCATTACCACTTATTCCCCTTATACCTTCTTCCATCTCCTCCACTGCTCTCCTCTGAAAAGACAGTTATTCATTTTAATCCTCATGACACTGTGAGGGAGGTCTTAGCATTATTTTCCTTTTCTAGATGGTGAGACCGACATTCATTGAGAGGTTGAATAATTTGCTCAAGTTTGCACAGCATGGTGATAGATTCAGATTCTCCATCGAACATGAAAATAGGGACGCTATCCTCCCTCTTTCCTTGGCCCTTGGTGAACCCCTCCTTGGGGGTTCACCAAGGGCCAAAATCTGCTGTCCACTCCAATCTCCCTGTCTGAATCAGAAACAGACCTTATTCGGCATTGCGCCTGGCATCTGGGGGGCACTCAGGGAGTTGGCCGAACCACTTCAGATGTCATTTCTGCCCCATATCGCTCTGAGTTGGTCCCTTAGAAATATGCCCTACAGGTTGGAGAACCCCATCTTTTGGAGATGGGGCATCTACCTGTGGTGGGGGTCAGGGTGCCAGCATTCACCCCCCAGGTGCCTGAGTAGCAGGCCCCAGAGTGCGTGGGAGATGGCAGGCTGCTATCACAGGGAACACACCTTCCGGAGCCAGGCCTGGTGCCACCCAATTAACTGGGCATTTCCTTCTGTCCACAGCTTACCTCGCTCCCGGCTGCAAACCCAGCCATGAGTCTCTGGAACCTGGCAACTCTCGAGGAAACAATGGAAACTTTAGTTTTCACTCTCCTCCCTCATCATTACTCAAAAGGTTTTCCTCTAAGCCACACACACAGACATACACGCACACACACCGGTTTTCTCTCCACCCATCAGCCTGGGCTGCCCTGGAAACTTTCCGGCAGAGAGGAGTCCTGAGCGTGGGTGGTGGGAAGGCCTGGTGGCATGGCCGCGTGTGCTGTCTGTGGGCCTGTGTCAGATGTGGGTCATCAGGGACTGTGATTTACCGCCCAAGCATCTGTGACTGGGGCTTCGGCAGGTCTGCCTGGGCCTGGGCCTGGGCCTGGATGTGTGAGTCGGTGTGCCTCTGGCACTGTGGCTGTGATTTGTGAGAATCAAAGTTGGTCTGTGAGTGATTTATGTGGAAAGTGGCATGTGTCGGGGGCAGTTCAGTATTGAACCTACTGTAAGTCACTGTGGTCAGTCCGTGAGAAAATGGAACAAAGGCCAATGTGCACATGAGAAAATTGTTGGCCTGTGTGTGAACTGTGAGCACCTGTGAGGAATTTGTGTGTGAAAACATGTCCTTATGCTTTGTGTCTTGGGGTTCACATATGTCAGTCTGTGTAAAAAATGGGAATATGAATGTGAACAGCTGAGTGTGTAAGATGTGTCCGCTGTGACACCTGCAGAAGTGAAAGTTTTGATGAGATAAAGTGTTCTTTTGAGTCTGTGAAAACTATTAGTTAATGAAAGTTGGGTGCAAAAGTGTGAAAATGTGCTGAGTGTTCACAGGTAACGGATGAAAGTGTTAGTATGTGCAAGTCGTGAGTGTGAAAGTGTCCTGTGAGCCAAACGTGGCGTGAGTGCATGCGCATGTGCTCAGGTGCCTGTGTGAAAGGTACGTGTGTGAGCTCGTGGAATTCTGGAGGGTCCTGGAGGGTTGCCCGTGGGGTGTGCTCAGTTTGTGGAGTGTGAAGGGGTGTGAAGTGGTTTCAGGGGTCTAGTAGCCGATGGGGGCGTGCAGGAGCGGCGTGCGCACGGAGGCAGGGCCCAGCCCCCCGTCCTATTCCATATTCCAGGCCGGGTTTGGTGGGGAGCCGGCCTGGGCCGCGCGGAGGGGGCTGGGGGCCCAGACAAAGGCCCAGTTGGCTGCTGTGCGGATTCGGGACTGCGGCGCCCTTGGTCCGGGGGCGGGGCCCGGCGCCCCCGACGGGGCGGTCCGGGGGCGGGGCCCGGCGCCCGGGGGCGGGGCATGCGGGGCGGGGCGGGGCAGAGCGGGGCGGGGCTGGCGAAGGGCGGGGTGGGGGTGGCGGGAGCGGGCCGCGCAGTCCGGAGGACTCCACAGGCTGGCGAGCGGGTGGCTGCGGGCGGGCAGGCGGGCGCCAAGCTTGCGAGTGAGCGGAGAGGGCCAGGCCATGGGGCGGCGGGCAGCGGGTACGCTGCTGCTGACGGTGCTGCTGCACTGGCAGCTGCTCTTGGTAAGTGTGCGGGGCGGAGGGACCGGGGGCGCCCGGGCCCTACTCGCCACGCCCGCCAACTTGGCGGGGGCGCCGAAGCTGCGCGGTTGTGACTCTGGTTCGGAACGGCGGCGCGGGTCAGGGACCCCAGAGTCGACACAGGCCAGCGCCACCCTCCGTCATGGGGCTGTCCTGAGGGGCACCCAGGGCACCCTGTGTGGGGCCGGGGGCGGGGCCGGCCCGCGTGGGAGCCCGTGGGTCTCCCGGCCACGTTGCCGAGTTTCCTAGTCGTGCTAGGCATGGCTCGGCCTGCCATTCTTGGGGACCAGTCTGAGAAACTTTTGAGCAGGGTGGGAACTTGGCTGGGCGAGGGAGGGCACCCCTTTCTGTGCCAACTTGGAAAAGGGGCAGTCAGTGGTGATGGAGACCCCATCAGCCGTCACTGGAACTTGACCAGCGTCTCTCCCCCTGGGGAGCTAGTAACCAGGCAGGCCCAAGTAAAGGGCCGTTCAGGACACAACTGAGAGTTGTGTGAACACTGCCAGCCCCGGATTCCTACAGCCCAGGACTCTTGAATCAATCCCTGCTCTTCACTGAGTAGCGTGTGACCTGGGGCAAGCTAGTTAAATTCTCTGAGACCAGCCCACATGCCTAAATGGAACTTAAAATGCGTGGTCTCCGAGTGCATAGCGGCAGGGTGGTTGATAGGACTGGATGGAATGCTCAGGAAAGTGCCTGGTGCTAGGCCTGCTATGTGGTGGATATTCCGTGGATCTGCTTCCTCAGCTTTCCTCTCCCCAGGTCTTCAAGGTGCAGGGGAGACTTGTCCTTGCAGCCTGGCCCCCTGCTCTGAGCTCGGATGGGCCCCTGTAGAGGAAAAGAATACTTGGCCAGGAGAGGCGCTGAGGACCTGAGTGAACCCCAGGAGGGTGGGGCGGGGTCAATGGGCAGGGAGCTGATGGCAGATGTGGGTGGGGGCACATCTGGGGAGCTGGGCCTGCTGTGGGGAACCACAGAACCATCCCCACCCTTTTTGAGGTGGTCTGAGGCAGTCCCTGCTCCTGCCTCCATGTTCTCCAAGCCAAGAGAGGGATTTTTCTAAGCCGGCCAGTGTTTACCTAGTGACCGACTCCCTCTCCTTGCCTTGCCAGCTTTCTCTCACCTCTGCCCTCCTGAGTCACTTGCTAACCCCCAGCCCAGACCTGACCCCTTAATGTCCCAACCATCAGTACCTCCTCTACTTGCCCCCCACCCCCCAATCTGGGCGGCTTCCTTCACTCTCTTTCTCAGCCTCTTACCCCAACACATATAGCGGGGCCCATCCAGTTGCTCCCCAGTCTTGATCTGAACTTGCAGCTCCCTATACTGGTGTTCACTTTTCCAAAAGGTAGGCACCAACCTAGCACATGGGCTGCCTGTCTTTTCTGACCCTCCCCCATCTTTGCCCACTGATGAGGGGCTCTTGGATGCCTGGGTTATACAGTGGCAGGAGTGGGGAGCGGACGGAGCTGTTTGAGGTGTGCAGGAGGAATTTGCACAGAAATTCCCGGATGGCAGCCAGTCATCTCATTCACGTGTTCATTCAACACATCTTCATTGAGCAGCATCCCATGACAGTCAGCAGGAGTTCAGGGTTCATTCACTCTCATTGGGCAGATATTTGCTAAGCACCTACTGTGTGCCAGTGCTCTTGGGGCTGCGGTTTATGGGTGAGCAAGATCAGGCCCTGTCTGTGCTTTCCCAGAACTGAGATCCGCAAATAGGCAGCTTCCATCCTGTGAGATTATAGAGCCTTCTCAGCAACCACATCAAGGCCTTCAGTGTCCCACCCCAGCCTAATGGTGGAGGCCTGGAAAGAGCTTGGCCTCTGGAGGCTCACAGACCCAAGTTTGAATCCCAGCTCTGCCATTTTTCAGCTCTGTGATCTGGGGCAAGTTCCTCTCTTCTCAGCCTTAGTTTTCAAATCTATCAAATAGGGGTAAGTTTTAAATGACAGTAGGGTTCCTAGCCAATGACCCAAGATGCCTTGGGCTCCTCCTTGCCTGCTGCCCGTTCTCTCTTCTGCTCTTCAGTTCACATCCATGAGCCAATAGTGAGTGGGTGAGGCTAGGATACAAGAGGAGGATAAGATGGTCCCCAGGGAGTTCAAGACCCTCTGTAGGGGCAGGAGACAGAGGAAATAGTGGTCTGTGATTAAGTGTGGGGGTTATTTCAGTGGAGGTGGGGAGAGGCTTGCTGGGGCAGGGGGCCAGTCTGAGTGACTCAGGGACTGCCTTGGCTTTCTGACCCCTTTTCTTCCTGCTGGGGCCTTAGCCCTTCCTTTCTTGGGGCCCGCCCTGCCAGGAGGCAGGAGTCTTGAGGAGGCCAGGGTGATTACAGTGTTTTCCAGATCTGAGGGGGGAAGTCACTGAGATACCTGTTTCCTGCCTCAACTGGGCTTCCTCACTGGGGAGGCTGTGGGCTGACCGGAAATGGAGGAGCCTCTCCTTATGGAGGAGCCTCTCCTTCCCTCAGTCCTCTACGTGACATAACTGGCTGCCCCACGCAACCCCCACTACCTTCTTGTTCCAGACCTGCTGCTGGGGTGGGGGGTGGGGATGTGCCCTGGAGATTTCCATAGTGAAGGCTGCAGGTCAGTCCACAGTGGGAGGGGGAAGCTGGAAGGAACAGAGGTGGACCCCTTCCCCCGAAGCCCTAGGCCAAGCTCCCTGTGTGTGGGGAGTCTTGGTCCCGCCAGGCTTGGCCTGGGCCTGTTCTCAGGCTGAGTACAGGCAAGTTGGGATATGTGGGTCCGATGCCCGGCCCGAGAGATGGGTGGGAGGAAGGTGGCAGAAGTTGACTAGGTTTGAGGCTCTGAGTGGTAGGGAGGGAGGTCTGGGGGTGCCAGGCCAGATGATGACCCGTAATGTGGATAGCTCACATTAATCAAGTGCCCCCTGTCTGCTGGGCACCAAGTTTCTCAACAGACCCTCGTATATTCCCCCTGCTCACAATCTCTGCACTCTCCACGCTGCTCACAGTCAGACCCAAGCCCCTGACTTAATGTGGCCCCTCTGCCTCGAATTTCTCCTCCTGCCTACTTTCCCCTCATTTGTTCAGCCCAGGTCCAGTGTTCTTTGTTTCTCGAACATACTAAACACACGCCTACCTTGGAGCCTTTGCATCTGCTGTTCCTTCTCCTTAGAACGCTTGTCCTGCAAGGTTTGGTATAATGCTCCGTCTTACTTCCTTCAGGTCCCCAGCTCCTCTGCTCCTCTGCCTGACATTCGTCACTTTACGTTTTTTTGTCACCATCCAACGTGTATTTGTGTACCTGTTTCTCAGTCTCCTCGCCACCTCCCCATTTAAGCCTCACGGGAGCAGGACCTATGTTTTTGTTCACTGCTCCTTGATATTTAGCACCGGCAGGTAGAAGTGCTCAGTAAATGTAGCTGTTGAATGCCCGAAGCTATGGCTGCCAGCGCAGCCCACTTTCTCCAAGCAGAGGAAATTGGGACACAGAAGGTTACTTGCCCAGGGACTCCCGCACATGTCCGGCTGTACCACGAGCCAGGCTTTGAAGCCAGATGGAGCGCCCTTTCCTCACCACTCTACCTGCTTTCCCATTTGCTTGCAGCCAGCAAGCAGTACACGTTGATGAAACTGTTGTCACTCAGGTTGAGGAAAGGAAGAGCGCAGGTCTTAGGTAGTGCAGGGCTGCCTCGGGCAAGAGTAGCGGGTCTGGCCGGGGATGAGTGCGCTGGGTCCTCAGGGCCTGCCTGGGCGGGAACCTAGAAAGACTATACTCTAGGGCAGTCATTTGTGGGATTAAATGTTCCTTTGTAGGCTTGTTAACTATTTAATTTCCTCATTATGTATACCCGAGACCCTACAGACTGTTGAATTAATCCAGGGTGTTTAATGGGAGCGGGCCAGGCCGCGCCCTACCCTACCCTACCCTGTGTGGAAAGCGAGGGGGAGAATGGCTGGCTGCCCTACGTGGAGCCCTCACTGGGCTCCCCTGGGGGCTCAAGGCTAGGGCGAGTGTGCAGAGGCTTCAGGGCTGTCTGGCCTTGGGGCATGAGTCTCAGAAGGGAGGTTGGGAGGGGCTGCCCAAAATGTGGCAAGATCTGGAATGATGATTCAGCGGCCACTTGGAAGCCAGACATTTGGGTTCTGGACCCTCAGACCATTTAGGGCATGAGGGAAGGACTCCCAGCCCTGGCCCGTTGCCCTCCTCCTCGGCCCATCCCAGCTGTGACGAGTCAGGCTGGAGGAGGAAGGGATGAATGTGACCCCTCACCCCAGCAGCTTCCCAAAGACCCCACGAGCCTGTTGCACCCTCTTCCTAGGGCCCATGCTGGCCTTCCCCCATCTCCCTTCTGCCAAGAAGGGGGGGGTTGGGCTCAGGGGCCTGCTCCTGCTGGAATGTTGCCCCAAGCTGGGCCTTGGCCTCTTTGGCCCTGCTGCCCCTTCTTGCTCCCAGGGCCTGGCTGGGGCTTGCTGGCTACTGTAACGCCCAGAGCTGGCTGACTGAAACCCAGAAGAATGTGTGGAACTTGCTTTTCAGGGAGCCGCCAGCCTCGCTGCCCAGCCTGGTGGCGTCGGCCATGTCAATAGCGGCCTTGAGAGGGGAGTGGCCCATGGCTGCCGGGGGTGGCTGGGCTAGGGGCACCATCATGAAAGTCCTGGGAACAAGGCGGCTCTTTGAGGCCAGAGGATGTGGGGACTTTGAGTCTCAGCCACCTCCAAAACCCACCCTCCCTCCTTTCCCTGGTGCCTGTGCATGCCAGGGTTGCAGGGACCTCAGAGCATCGCCAGGGGCAACTGTGGCATCCCTGAGACATCCTTAGGACCAGCTCCCAGCTCTCTACCAGAGCCCTTTTCCTGAGGCACGAGGACAGTGCTGCTTCTCTGGTGCCCTGGATTTTAGGGGGCGCCTGGAATACAAAGGCTCACAGTGTGCGCTGAATGAATGAATGGGCCCACGATGTATGTGCCCAAATAGTCTGCAAACTGAAGTCCCCTACAGGTATGTGTTAGACTTAAAATTCTTTCAACAAATATGTATTGGGCATCTTCTGCTAACCATCTGACCTTGTTTTAGGGGCTGAAGTTATGGCCGAGAACAAAAATGTCAAGTTCCCTCCCCTCGTATAACTTGCATCATAGCCGGTGCAGGAAGACAGGCAATAAATACATGTCAGGGGCATTAAGTGCCAGAAAAAATAAAGCAGGAGAGAGGATAAAGAGTGATAAGGCGGTCAGGAAATCCTCTGATAAGATGACATTTGAACAGAGGCGTCTGAAGGAAGTGAGGGTGTGAGCCCTGCAGATATCTCAGGAAAGGGCATTCCGAGAAGAGGGAACGGCTAATGCAAAGGCCCAGTGGTGTGCTTGGCATGTTTGTGGGAAGCACTGAGCTCCATGTGACCGGAGCAGCTGAGTGAAGGGGAGCAGGGTTGATGTGGCCAGAGGGTTGGCTAGGGGAGATGGGCAGAGCCTTGACCACGGGAAGGACTTTGGATTTGCTTCTGAGTGCGATGAGAGGTCACTCGGATTGCTGCATGGAGAAGAGAGCACGGAGGGTGAAGGGCAAAAGCGAGGAGGCCATGACTCAGGCCAGAGAAAGTGGGCGCTGTACCAGGGCAATGGATATGGGGAGAAGTGGTCGAATCCTGAATGTGTTTTGAAGGTAGGGCCAGCAGGGTTTGCTGAGGGGTTGGGCATGGGTGGGACAGAAAGAGAGGAGTCGGGGATGTCTCCACAACCTTTGGCTTGAGCATCCAAAGGGATGGGGATGCCACTAAATGAGATGGGGAAACTCCAGACGGTGCAGGCTTGGGAGGAAGATGGGGAATGGCGGGTGGTGGAGGGGGTGGCGTGGGGGTGAGGGCGGTGCTGGGCTGACTCACAGCTAGGGCAATCAGCCCCTTCCCTGCCCCCCACGTTCAGTGAGGGGTCTTGCCGAGTGCGCAGTTGTGGAGCTACTGACACTGAGCCCTGAGAACCCCGCAGCCTGAGCTCATGGTTTTATAGATCTGTGTGCTGAATTGGAATTTACTTCTTCCGCCCTCTAGAACAGGAGCTCCATTAGGGTGGGGACTCAGTTTTGTTCATTGCTCTTTGCCTCCTGCTAGGAGACAGTAGGTGAACATTTATTGAGTGAATACATTAATGACCTTGAGGATGCCAGCAGGCCAGAAAAGCTCCAGCTTCTTGCTGAGGGTTGGAAAAGGTCTGCTTCTCGCCCCTGGACGCAGGGAGCTGCTCTTCCAAACCACTGCTGTCTGCCGAGACCTGGACCATGAGGAGCAGGCCCGAGTGCCTCCCCTGCCGTCTTCCATCCTCTGTGCCCTCCCTGAACTCGGAGCCCCTTTCCCCGGGGCACTGTGGTTGAGGAAGAGGTGGAGCCTCAGAGAGCCCTGACTTCAGGTCTTGGCTCTGTCCCAACAGGCTGTGCAACTGTGGACAGGTTACTTCCTTTCTCTGAGCCTCAGGTCAAAAACGAGAATCAGGCTTTTTTCCCAAGTGAATATGCACCTTGCTCAGTGTCTGGAATGTGGTAGGGGTTTGACAATCAGCCTTGGTCCTGCCCAGGGCAAGGCCAGAGTGGTGCGTGACTCAGGCTGCCCAGTGCCTGGCATGACAGTTTCTTCTGATCAGAACTGCTGCCATCTGCCGTCTGTTGACCCAGGGCCTGCTCTGGGCCGGTTGAAGGAATGACCAAGGAAAGAGATCAGTCCTGCTCTCTGCCTCTCTTCCAAAGTCTGAGAGCCCTGGACATGACTGCGTCTGATCTGTCACTGCCTCCCTCCCCCCACGGAGGCTGCAGCTGCAGGACAGAGTCCACCCTTCTACACTGATTGCTCCTTCCTGGAGCACACCCCAGGGTGGGGCCTGGGAAAGGCTGGGGCCTGTGGACCCATTGTCCCCTTCCCAGATGTGTGCAGTTGGTAGGGTCTGAGCAGAAGGAGGTGTGGCCTAGAGGCTCCCATGGGTGCAGAAAGGATGTTCATGCATCTTAAGGGGAGCGGCTGAGGGGGGCTCCTGGGACTCCATCCCAGTCCCATCCTCCCTCCGGCCCACACTGGAGGAGGCAGGACCTCGCCCAGGGAGTCCTGAGAAAACCTGCAGCAGGTTCTCAGCTTCCAGGGTTGGTGAGGCCTCGCAGCTCTAAATCTGGCCCCCGTGGGCTGTCCAAGAAACAGCAGGACTAGAGAGAGAGAGACACACAAGTTCGAGGTGACCTCTCCCCCCACGCTGTGCTTTGTGCTTGGGGTGCTGCGGGGATCACGTCCAGGTGTTTTATTTAACATTGGGCACCTTTCCCCACCTTTTCCCCAGGCCCAGTCTGTGGGGATGGGGAAGCAGCCTGGGGTTGGGCAAGGGGAGGACTTGGGAGGCAGCCTTGGGTGACCCCACAGATGCTTCTCCTGGGGTGGGGCCGGGAATTCCCGGCTGCCTCTGGCCCTTCCTCAGCCCACCTCCAGGTCTCTGACCCCCACGTCTTCCTTTCCCGCCTCCCCGTGCTTGCCCCCAAGGAGCCAGCTCTGGCCCCCGTCTCCTGGTCCTGGACTCCCATCCTCACCCCAGGTGACTCATCCCTCTTTTTGTTTGGCCTTTCCAGTTTTCAAATAGTTGGGAACTGGGATCATGCCTCTTGGATCCCTTACTGGGCTGGCTGGATTGAAATTCTGGCCTCATAAATTCCGGCCTCCGTGGCCTCTATCACTGCACAGCTTTTCTCCCTCTCCTGTCATTTCCCTTCCTGTGACCCTTGGGCCTGAGGAACAGAGACCTAGGAATTTTCTGAGGACAGACCAGTGCCTTCTGTGTCCTGGGACTTCCAGGGTCTCCTCCCCAGTGACCTCAGTCACCCAGATCATCAGCCAATGCTCAGAGAACATTCACGCCTTCTCTTGATTAAAACCTCTACTTTCTCTCGAGCCAAGCCCTTCGAGGGGCTCTCTCTGGGCGGCATCAAATATAATCTTCCCAGCAATCTTTTGAGGTTGACTCCATAATCTTCATTTTACAGAGGGCAACACTGAGGCTCAGAGGGGGGAAATGGCTGTCTCGAGTCATCCATCTAGTACATGGCACAGCTGGGAATGGGACCCAGGTTGTCTGACTCCAAAGCTGTCCTTTCCTGAATGGGTTTCACCTGCTGGGTACAGGGAGAAGACAATCTGGGAGGACTGGCATAGTCAGGACCGGCTGCCTGGAGGAGGTGGCTGGGCTTGACAGAGGCTACAGTAAGCTGCATATCGGCCACATGGACTTATCCAGCTCCTACTGCTCAGGCTTGGGTGCCTTTTGCCCCTGGGTCGGTCTCTATCTCAATTTAGCGATACCATTCCCCAGGGAGATGGATTTGGCTTTCCCTGGGATTGAGACCCTTGAGAACCTGGATTCTTCTCAGCCAGGTCTCAGGCCTGTAGGTTTTGCTGCTGGGAGTTCAGTGAGTTTGTGCTGAGTGAGGCCTGACCTGAGCCGGTCCTGTGTCTACCTCCCTATTGGCTTGGCTGTGATATTGTAGAAGACACAGAAGCCTGTAACCCAGCCGGAAGGCAGAATCTACGCATAAACCCCAAACTGCGTCATTTGAACATCCCTGTGCAGTGAAGGAGTCAAGAATTCATCCATCCGTTTATTTATTCACTTGTTCATTGCCTGAGGACCTCTGCACTAGACATTGTGCTAAGCATTTTGTCTCCATTATCAACATTCCTATGTGGCTGGAATAATACCTTTACTTCCCAGATAGATGCTCAGGGGAGGGCAGTGGCTTGCCCAAGATCACACAGCCAGGTATAGAGGAAAGTAGGAGCTGAAATCAGCTCTCTCAATCCTCCTGGAAGAAATGAGAGGCATGGTCCCTCCTCTCCAGAAGCTCTGGGTCTTGTAGGACTCACGAACCATAAGTACCCAGTACAGCCCCAAGTCCAGGAGTATAAAGTGATCAGGGAAGTCAGACATCAGTTTGGCATGAGTTACCTGGACAGACTTTCTGGGGAAAGTGAGGCTTAAGGAACGAGGTTGATTTGGCTGGTGGAGGAAGGAGACATCCCTGGCAGGGGTCAGGGAGTCATCCTCATTGTCCCTAGATTTGCACTGTAGTCAAGAGGTGGGCAGGAAAGTCCTGGCCTGCTGCTGGAGTCATTAACACGGGGGAAAGAATGAAAGGAAGTCACCACGGGAGCTGAGGTAACATCCATCCCAGTCCCCTGCCTTGTCCCTGGAGGCAAGAGGTCAAGGCCTGGGCCCCCACTTGGTTTCCAAGCCAACTACCAACCCCCTTCCTTAGGCCTCACTTTTCCTACCCACAAAATGGGCTTCTTTCTTGCTCTTTGGCCACCTGCCAACTCAGAGGAAAGAGACCTTGAGTTCTTGGAGAAAACTGCTAACTTCCCCAGGGAGATGGATTTGGGGCTGAGGGTGGCAGCCACCTTGTGCAGCCTACCACCTGACCAATCCTACATCTTCCTTCATTGATGCTACCAGCCCACAAGTGCCAGGGCCTGGGCTAGGGAAGCAGATGAAGGAGAGGCCTCCCTGCTCCCTTAGGCCTCCCATGCGGACCTGGGATGACCTCTGCAGTGGTCTGCTATGTCAGTTCACCTCTGTGCCCCTTGGACACCTGCCACCGAGCTAACATCCGGGGGCCCTCAGTCAATGTCTGTGTAGTGTGAGTGAGCACAGACTAGGAGGCACAGGATTCCTGGACTTCCCCTGGCTCTGCCTGTGTGATCCAGGGCAAGTCACTTAACTTCTCCAAGCCAAATTTTCCCCAGGTGAAAAATAGGGCCATTCATTCAGCAAACATTTGTGGAGTGCCAGGTCTATCCAGGCCCTGTATTCGGTGTAAACACCAAGCATGGGCTGAAGGAGCTTTTAGGCCGATAGGGGAAACAAATCAATAAAAGGTTGGGAGTAAAGAAGACTGCATTCAAGGCAGAATGTTCCAAGAGCTGTATAGCAGGTTTTCAGGGCCACACGGCCTCTGGGAGATATCTGGAGTGTTTGTGACTCTGCCTCAGCCTCCATTTGTTATCCTAGTTACTGAGTAGTCTGTTTCCCTCCCAATCACCTTGTGGGAAGAGGGTACCTTGGGAGATAGCTCCCCTGGGCTAGGGCAGGAGATAAGCCGCACTGAGGTGGAGAGGATGGCGGGTTGATTTCGTTTGTGAGTCTCAAATGAGCTCATGGATGTGGAAAATAGTGGGGGCTATTTATACTGAGGCTGGTTATTTTAGTTTAGGAGACATGGAAGCTGCCTGCCGAGCTCAGGTTTGGGGCTGTGTGGCACCGAGTGAGTTAAATGAGCAGAATAACCCCAAGCTCCTGCTTCCCACTTTCCTTCCTCTTTTCTGTCTCCCCACTCTACTGGGAGAGCTTGGGAGGGAGGCAGAGATCAGCTCAAGCCTCAATTGACTTGAGGAAATGGGAGGAAAGGGTTAAGAAGGCCCTATTTTTCACCTGGGTGGGGGGTGGGAGGAGGTGAGGAGAGAGGAC
Organism: Carollia perspicillata; assembly: GCA_004027735.1. NCBI lineage: Eukaryota > Metazoa > Chordata > Mammalia > Chiroptera > Phyllostomidae > Carollia > Carollia perspicillata. The sequence goes on from PVKM010010336.1 coordinate 32,755, forward strand.
AGGGACGGCTGGGGCAGGAATGTGTGATAAGATCAAAGCTTTCGCCCTGCCTGGGCCTCACCTTGGTTTCACCTGAGCAATTGAAGGGAATTCTCTAGGAAGGAGGAGGATGAAGAATGGTGACCTCCTGGGGGAGGAGGGTTGCAGGAGCCCCCGCCCCCTCCAAGAGGCCTCGCCTCTTGCAGGCCTCAGGAATCCCTTCTCACCTACCCCCAATCTCCCAGAAGTCCCAGCTCTCACCCTGGCAGATACGGAAGTCTCAGGGGCCACCTTTACTTGGCATATGCAGACTGGATATGTCCCCACCCCCACCAGCTCCCTTGCCCCTGGATTCACAGGCTCCCTTATGTGGCCGTCAGCCCCCCATCAGTTAATTCTAGAGGTCGTACTTTGGGATAGTGTCAGGAGGCGCAGCCCTGAGTCCTGGCCCAGCCCCGTCACTTAATGCTGTGTGACCGTGGGCTGGTGGCTTTTTCTGTCTGAGCCTCCTGTTAGTTGGGAATGCTAAAACCTTTGCAGAGTTTTGGTGAAGATTAGAGATCGTGTAAATCTACAGCCAGAAGAGGCAGTTGATAAATAACAAGACCTATTATTTTGTGATTTTCTTTTTTTCCCTTCAACGCTGTCCCTTGGTTCTAGGTAAACCTGGGGGCTCAGTTCTGTTCTGCCTCCTCTTCCCTTCCTTTGGGAAGGCCCCAAACCCCGGGGTCCCTCCACCTGTCCACCTTCACTAACGGGTCTTCATAATGTTGGGAGGGGAGCAGGGCAGGAAGGGCTGTGAGTGAAGTGGGCCTACACGTCTGTCAGTGCGCTCCAGGCACCTGCTGGGCCACCTGCCCTAGTGATGCCAGGTTAGGCCTTCCTAGCCAGCCTCGATTGGCCAGGTGGTCCAAGCTACTCCCTCCTATACCAGGGGCCCTAGCAGCCCAGTTATGTGTCTAGGCTCCAGAACGCCCCGGCCTGGAAGGGTCCTGTAGCTGGCTCTGGGGGCACTAAAGCCTAGGCTCCTCAGTTAATGATTATTCTGGGCTGCAGGAGGGCAGGGGAGAAGGAGGCCCACCCTCCCAGCTCCTGAACCACTGGTTGCACCTGAGGTATGTCAGCAGCCTGGGTGTTCCCTGCTTTAATGTGGCGGCCCTTCTCTGGGGCACATGGGGAGGGGGAGCAGTGAGTAGGGGCTTGGAGTCACAGATTGACAAGCAGCCTGTGCCCCTGGTGTCCTGGGGACAGACTTAGGGCCTACAGGGTCTGAGTGAAATGTCCTCAGAGTAAATGTACTGAGTAAAAGGCTCCTGTGGTTTGGCACCAGCTACGTGAGCAGCCCCTACGGTGATACACTAAGTGAGCAAGCCTCTTTGAGCTCCTAAAAACCCCTGGGCTCCTCCTCCCCTGGCCTCCGACTCTGCAGAAAAGTCTGAGCTAGAAGACGGTGTGATGGTTAGGGCTTTGGGGCAGCTGGGCTTGGCTTCCAGCCCCAACGCTGCCACTTCCAGGCTGTGTAACCTTGGGCAAGTCACTTGACCTCTCTGAGCACCATTTCCTCACCTGAAACAGGGAAATGCTAATCCTTACTTTGCTGGTGTCAGCAAGCCGAGGAGTGAGGAGTGTTTAGCTCATAATTAGTACCTGGGGAATGGCAATTATTACTATTGTAGCTTTTATTATTAGGGGGAAGTGAAAGTTGAATCCTAGTCTTGGCTCATGGTAGAGCTGAAGGATTTGGGGGAGGCAGGAGTGTGGGGAGATCCAGGAACATGTATGTCTGGGGATGGCCGGAAGGATGGAGAGGATGGGGCTTTGGCAGCATCTCTTGGTCTCCCCCAGGGCCACCTCAGTCCGCCCTGCCCTGGCTCTTCCCTCGTCTGGGTCCTGAGGCTGGCACAGGCCAAGAATAGGGGAGGAGGGAGAACTGTTTATTTTGATACCATTAGGGCATTTTCCCCCGTTGCAGCTGCTATTTTGGGAGCCTCGGAGAGCAGGGGTATGGTTAAATTAGGTAATGTTGCCCCAGAAGGAATGTGTGAAGCGGTGGGGCCCAGGCTGCAGGGAGAGGACAGTCGGTTCACTCCATATAAAATTAAACTGCAACTTGGAAAAGAGCAGCTCCGGTTGCTTTATAAGGTGAGGTGGGGGGAGGCCTCTGGAAGCCGCCACTGGGGGAGTGGAAGTGATGGCCCCAGGCCTCTTTGGGGAGATCCTGAGCCCTCGCTGGAGGCCCGGCTGGACCAGCAGGGGCCTGTGATGGGGCCCAGAGGCAGGGCTGGTTCATCCTCAGCTCCAGGGCTCTGGGTGCTGAGGATGTGGGTGGAGCCCGGGGTGGCATGACTCCGGGGAAGGATGGATCTGCAAGACTTGGCCTCGAA
>PVKM010010337.1:0-35122 GCA_004027735.1 Carollia perspicillata
GTCTAGTTTCCATGAGGTCCAAAAAGCACTAGGTGGGGCACTCACAAAGAGGCCCTTACAGAGTATAGCCATAGCCCGAGCTTCAAAATCACGACGACAGCTCTCCTGGTCCAGGTGACGGTAATATCATGGGAATGCGCAGGACAGAACCATCTCACTCTCCTCATGACAGAGTTGGCATCAGAAGTGTTTGTTTTGCTTGTCTGGTTCTCAAGCAATCTGATATGGGAGGTAAGCAACACTCTAATGAAGATGTGAGATGGTACACTCATAATCTGTGTTAGAAAATGTACCGCATGCTCCAAAATATACCAGTAAATCCCTTTTCTTTTGAAACCTCCTCCTCCATCCCACCTAGGCTTAATTTTGAACAACAAATTACATCACTGTGGTTCTCTCATAATTACAAAGAGAAACTGTCTCACTCACCAAATTCAGCATTTTGGAGCTATTCCACATCCTGCAGCTTGAGGAGCAGGGGCCACTGACTGTGAATGACCCTCCATGTTCTTTGTTGTGCCCTGCCCACCCCGCATCAGGCCTACCTTCCTCAGGAAGCCTATCCTGACCCTTGCACCCACTCTGTGATGCCTCCCGCCTATATCACTGATGGGTTAGATCGAACACAGAAGCATGGATAAACTGATGGCATGGGTCAGGCACTGTCATGTGATTGTCCTGTGCCCTGAGAAGGGATCCATGACTCCTCCACACAGACTGATGGCACATGGCACTCACAATAGTGCAGGTCAAAAATGAATTTTAAAAAGGCCTGTGGAGGAAGGAAAATCTCACCTCTGTCAGCGTTTTCTTCATTTCATCGTACCTGGCTTGTAGATTGGTATGATTTGCCTGTAGCTGTAAAGGAAACATAGGAGACAGCTGCTCTTATTCTTACATCATAGATATGGGTGATACTCCCATTTCACAGACGAGAAAATACAAGTGCAGAAAGATTTAAACTGGGCAAATACGGGAATTGTAGGAAGGCTGCCAACAACAAATGAAGAAAAAAACTCGTATGTAACATAGTATCAACTATATGTAAGGAGAGACACCAGATACTCTGCATAAATGGTATCACTGAAACTTACATTCAATGGAAGAAGACAATATCCTTATTTTAAAGATGAAATACAGATTCAGAAAGATTAAGTTACTTGACTTGACTAAAGCTTCACAGCTGATAACTGATAAAGCCTGGATTTAAATTCAGGTCTAACTTTTCTACATGGCTACAACCGCTTCAGTTAACCAACTTGCCCATTCACACAATGCAAACTGCACTTCAGTACTCAGGATTCCAGCACAGAATATGACTCATTGCCAAACAATGCAAGAAAGAAGAAAGCATTCAGGACTTCAACACTAACAGAAAGAAAATGAATTACCTTTATTTTGAAAGTTGCATAAATTGTAAACCTACATCTCAAAAATGTCATTCCCCTTTTCCTTACTAAAAAGGTTTACATAGCCTTGTGTTGTCTATGAACTTTTAGAAATCTGAAAACATTCTATTAAAAGTTCAAAGGGTTTGCACATTTCTACTTTTTGAAAGAGGAAATGGCAGAAACCATCATCAAATTATTTGTTACCTGTGTACAAATTAATACTGAAAAATTTTATCCTATTATCTCAAAAATTATGTAAAAATCACTTTGCCCCATCCTTGAACCTGTAAGCAACTTACTGAGAATTATGTCATCTTCAGAAATCACTACTCCTCAATCATACTTCTTACACCAGTCTTCAGATCAATTAGTGGTTATACTTCAACAAGGCCTATCAGGAAGCCAACTCAAACAGACAGCAAACGTGACAAAGGAGGGAAGCAGGAAGGCTCTAGCTTCTCCCTTTTCACAGGGAGGCACCTGTGCAGGGACAGGTTTTATTAATCTATTTATTTAACTGGTAAATGACAGTATTTCTACAGGAAGGTTTTTTTTGCTTTTTTTCCTCTTGAAATCCCAGTGTTTTAACTCTTGAAAACTCTTTGAAGCTACAGGAAGGGGTCCCAGCATTTTCCCATGGGCTTCAGCCACCTGCCTGCCCTCTTCTCACCCCTGCACCCACCCACCCATCTGGTATTTACCCGATGCTCTGCTCAAATGAGGTGAATGGGAGGAGACTACAAACACAACACAGTCCTTGCCCTCAAGGACCAGTAAAGTGGGGACAAGAGTAAAGTCTGAGAAGAGCAGCAGCTGAGACAGGCCCGTGAGGTGCCCAAGGAAATAGTCACCTTATTCATCAGGAAGTTCAAGGAAGGCTTCACCAACAGATTCACACTCAACAGCTGGATCTTAGCAGGGAAGTAGATGTGTGCTAAGCATGGACGACTCATCTCTTCTGTTAACTAATTTAACTAGTAAGTGTTTTACTCTTCTCCTCATCTGACCATATGTTCTTACACAGGACTGTCCCAGTAGCTAGGCTTAGTTTTCATTTTGCTGTAGTCCTCCAGGTTTCTCCTGCCTACATTTTCTTCTTCCTTAACCTTCATCATCCCCAAAATTCAGCTGCTGGTTAACACTTTACTTGATTCCTCTTTCTTTCCTCCATCTCTGGGGTCTTCTCAGCCATCTACCAGCTGCACTGCAATTCTGTGCCACTGCAGCACGTTCACTTGGATCATGAGGTGTCCTCTACTCCTTCTCTTGCTTTTACCCCATTTCTCTGTTGGACTAAGAACTTCTCCAGGGTTCCTATCACTAAGGCCACAGGTGCATCTTTGTTGCTTTCCCACTGCATCACTTGTAGGAGAGGTTCTTAAAGTTTCAGTTCTCTCTTATACTCTTGGTAGAAATGTAAATTGGTAAAATAATTGATGAATAATTTGGCAGGCAGATTTTCACAAAACTGACAATGCATGTATTTTTTGATCCAAATGTGGATCAAAAAATTCTACTTCCTAAAATATATCTTAAAGACATATTTACATATTTGCACAAAGATGACAGCATGAAGACATTCATGGTAGCATAAACTCGCAATTGGGAAAAAAAATCTTGGAGAAACCTACATACCAATGAAGAGGGGTCAGGTTAAATAAATTACAGTACATATATACTATGTCACACTATGCAGTCATTAGAAAATATAAGGTAGATCTGTATGTTCAAATCTTGGTTCCACTGTTAATAAGCCATGTGACCACAGGCAAAATTACTTCCTTTCTCTGTGTCTCAGCTTCCTTATTTGTAAAATAAGGACAGTCTATAGCCATACCACCTGGAATCCACCTGATCTCATCTGATCTCAGAAGCAGGGTCAGATCTGGTAAGTACTTGGATGAGAGAGTACAGTAATGGTACCTTCTTTGTAAGGATGTTGTGTGAACTGAATGAGTTAATTAAAAAAAAATACCGTGTAGTTTGTCAGTAAAAAAAGTCCTTATTAGCCATTATTATCACTGGAAGAGAGATATCTGTGATAGAATAAGTGAAAAACAAACTCAATCTTGTAACCAGACAATTCACTGTCCCCAGGTGAATGGGCATAAATAAGTACTTGCGAAGGTCGAGAAAATAAAGGCTGGCTCTAAGAAGTGGAACATTTTTTTTATATAGTTCTATACTACTTGGTTTATTTACAGTAAGCTTATATGATTCCTATAGTTTAAAAGACGTAAAAACCTGGTTGAAGTGCTTAAAAATTGATATAGAAAAAATGTGTTTAGTATACACACACACAGTATATGCTCTCTCAGTGTGACTCACTATTCAGTGTCATTAAGAAGAAAGTGTAAGGTGGGCTCACAGGGCCAGATGAAGTGGCCAGCGAGACAGTTGAGAGAACAGAAAGAACTAGAATTGAAGCTCTAGAGACCTGGATTCTTACACAAAAGGCTTGTTGTTAGGATTGTTGTTTGTGACCCCTGTGACTTCTGATAGAATTACAGACTATTACAAGATGAAAAAATTCTACAGACCAGCTAGCTGAGAGGTGAGCAGCAGAAGGACAGATTTAGGGACAGTAACAAAGGGGTGTCCAACCTGTGGCCCAGGATGGCTGTAAATGTGGCCCCACACAAAGTCATAAATTTACGTAAAACCTTTTTTTTTTTTTTTGCTCAGCAGTTTTTGTTAGTGTTTGTGTATTTAATGATGGTCTAAGACAACCGTTCTTCCAGTGTGACCCAGAGATGCCAAAAAGTTGGACACCCCTGGCAGAGGCTTCATATTTTTATTGACAGAACATTGCAAATTAAAATGGGTTTAGTAAGTTACCTAGAAAAAAATGCATATTCTTACAGCCCAGCCCAAAAAAGTGTTTATGAAAATGTTGATGTTGGTTTTAAATCTTTATAAAACATTCACATCTAGGCTTATTTGGAAACATTTTCATCTTTGGTTCCTTGTATTTGCATAAAGCTTTGGTTCATAAAAGTCCATTCCTGTTTATATTTTCATTTCATTCCTGAAGCAGTCTCTCCAGTCATATTTTTATTATCATCTGAGAGTCCCTAATCCAAATGTGATATGTGACCGTAGGCCAATCCCTACCTCATTTTCCTCATCCAGTTGGCCTAGCTACATAGGCAGGGGTTATTGTATGTGCCGGTGCCACTGCAATAATGATCACTGTCCTTTACTGACAGCCTGCTGCATATTAGGCAGTATCCCTAAAAAATAATAGTTTCTTAGTAAACACAGGTTCCAAGAGGCTTGCTGTTTTCAGCTGGACGAAGAACGTGCCAGGACTGTCCCTGGAACAAGGCACAGCATTCCTTCCCTCCAAGTTTAGAGTGAAAAGAAAACATCTACTCAGGCTGAGATACTCTGCTTCATAGAGTCTGCAATATCCTCAAAACTATCCTCCCTCAGAGGACAGAAACATTCCGATGGATAGATCCTCATCCTTGATTCATGCCCATCTTTTTGAACCAAACATTTTCAGGTTCTTTTCTCTGGCAAGGCTCGGGAGTAAAGATTATGTTCTCTGTGGTAAGAATTAAGATGCCTAAACAAATCATCAACTGAAAACCAATCACAGTCCACCTTGGTATCCTTGTTTGCTTATGATTCAGGGTGTTTGGTAAAATCAACCTACTGTTTGTTCACCTGTGGTAGAACAAATTCTAATAGAACAAATTCAATCAAAGAAATGACTGGGTAGGACCATTTTGATATAGTACTATGTTTTGGAAATGTGGGATTTGAAAAGATCAAAAATGTACAAGTTCAAAATGCCAACTGGCACCCATTTTTGAAAAGTCAATTGCTGAAACTACTGGTGAACTTCAGAAAGCAATATTCATTCCCACTTTCTCCTGCTACATGTATTTTTCTAATTAGTTAAATCTTATTATCAATGCATATAACAATGCTTTATCTTCTAATGACTGTTCCTGAGTCAAACCTCCCAGCTTCCTCTTATGTCTACTTTTCAAGGTGAATATATAAAGGCCTTTCTAAAACAGTACTATCCATCATCAAACATTACAGATGCCATCCCCTAAAGCTCTCTCAAAAATGATGTGGTTTCCTCCATTTCCCCTAGGATTACTAGTCAAAGCCACCAAAAGCTCATGTCTGGACTACTGGATCAATCTCCTAATGGTTGTACTGGAATCCCTTCTCACCCAAATCCAATTAATTCATGTTCCCAAAGCAAACTGAATGTTCTCTGAAACAAGCAAGGCTGCTCATGCTACTTTTCTACTTAAACCCTAAAACGGCTTCCACTGTCCTTAACATGACCTCAGAGGGCTCTGCTGACCAGCTGCCTCATGCATGACTCTCCAGCAGAAAAACAGAAACTGGCCTAGACCCTTCTTCTCCCAGGTCTCAGTTCACATTGTTGCCTAAATCTTTACCCAAGCCTCACGCACTTCCCATGCAGACTTCCTGCCCAGCCAGCGCCTCCTCATCTTTCCAGCTGCAGTCCTTTGTGACCAAGATTAGGTCAGGTCTCCCTATCAGCTCTTTAGACTTCGCTTTCAAGCACTTACCACGTCACAGCTCTAACTAAATGATGCATGTGCTTTGTTTAGTGTATGTTTCCCATTACTATCTTAAGATCCTTGAAAGCAGGAATACCTTTTTCTTCATTCATCCTCATGGTCTAGTTTAGCTCCTACCACACAGAAGTGCTAAGTAAATATTTGTGAATTAATAAATGCTACTCTTGCCCTGTGATCTTCTTCTAGAATAGAGATTGGCAAACTTTTCCTGTAAAGAACCAGATAATAAATATTTTAGGCTTTGTATGCCGTGTGGTCTCTGCTGCACCTACTCAACTCTGCCATAGGAGCTTGACAATAGACATAGAAAGTATGTAAACATGGGTATATACTTATTCCAAAAAAGCTTCATTTACAAAAACAGGTAGAGGCTGGGTTGGCACAGAGCCATAGTTTGCTGACCCCTGTTCTGGAACCTCCTTTGACCATTTTACCACAAAGACCTTAACTCCTCCCTCAATTTTTCATTTCTTGAACAATGGTTCTGTTTTACCTGAATAAAATTATGAAAAGAAAACACCAACCTCTTCCAGATGTTTGGTCTTCTGCAGAATCTGCTTGTTCAAGGAAATGACTTTCCGACGGTGAAGTTGGGAGGTTCCTAATTTTTCTGGACTTTCTTCAGCTGATTGCTCAGACTGCTGTGGAAAACAGGGAAGGCAAACCCAAAGGATTGAATCAGTCCACCTTGGTTCATGTAAGAGAGACCCATTCCTGCTCAGTCTGGGCAGAACGCCACTGGCTCCTGTGTACAACGTCGGTCCAGAGAAGAGACTCAGCACAATGATCACTCCCTGTCTATGTATCTGCATTCCTGGCACAGGGAATGGCATGTGCCAGAGCACAGGAATATACTATCGACGTAACTGTGGTTATATTGCTATCATCTGGCAAAGGACGTCATCAAAGGTCATCAAAGGCCACAAACACATCTTCATATTACCACTGTGGAGTTATCAAGAACGATGAATTGATTAACTTTCATCAATGGTTAAAACGTTTAACAATTCAGAAGCACTTACAATGAATAACATTAGTCTCCCAACTTATTTCTCCCCACCCATGGGCTCTTTAACCATTTCTTATTTCTCTTTTTCTGGTGTTCACAGAACATAGATTTGAGAGGCATAAAAGTTGCTGACAGAGACCAGTAGGAAATTCCTGAAATTATATACATTAGGAGGGGATGGAGAAGAAAGATTGGATAGGATATGGAGATTGTCAGGAGTGGAAGTGCAGGAGAGCTTTCTGGATCAGGTGACGAGGCGAATGTAGCGACATTCCTGAGAACTCACACAAAGAAGGAAGCAGCCTGTTGTAGACGCTGAATGCAAACACATGCTGCAGGACACCAAGGAGAGGCCCCAGGACAGAGAAACAAAAAGGCCGACCCTGTTGCTACAGGTATACTTAGAATACTCATTTGGAAGATCGTAGACAGCTTTACTGAACATGAACAGTTTAATACCCATTGTAACCACATTTCCTTTGTTATTGGAAGCATTCCATTCCAAGCAAATCACTAATTTTAAGCTCAAGTACAATAAAACAATTGGGTATTTGACTTTCCTATTATGTTTTAACAGCCACCATGGGCTCGAAAGTCTGGAAGATTTACCTATGGCAAAAAGAGATGGGAAAGTGAGGAGGAGAAAATAAATGGCACAGTCATCATTTATTTTGGGTAAGAATTTCCCTGAATAACTCAGCAGCATTATTAATAAATAGGTGATGATTTTTAGCTCCTTAACAACTCTGGAGGTAGGAAACAACCAGCAGGGTGTAGCTGCATAAAACAGCAAGGGACATCATTTTCTATCTTGTGGGCTGGTAGGCCATAAAGGAAATAGAAAAACAAAGCATTTGGTTTTGCAACATATCTAGTCTCGAAACCTAGGATTTTGGAAAATGTCAACTAACATATTTCAGCTTATCCAGATTTCTGGGAAGTGGAGTTACTTTTTAAGGATATAATTGGACATATCAAGACATCGACAACCTGTAGTCTGGGGAAGGAGCATTCTTTTTGAAAATTATTTGAGTACAAAAAAGGGGGAGGAAGAGGAAAGAGCAACCCCTCTCAATGTCCAAATCACCTGTCAGAAACAGAATTATAATTAACTAATTATGTCTGCTCTACTTTGACTGCATCACCCTGAACTGTGTTACTAATTTGGCCACTTTTGTCTGCTATAAATTTAGTAGTGTTTTTCTTACAGATAATTTAGATTTGGGTTTCTTATAGATAATTTAGATTTGGGTTTTAACTTGACCCTGATTTCTAAAGTGTCACTGGAATATCAAAGCATTTTACCTTACTAGCAGAATGACATAAGCCTTCTACCTCACGATTTACTGACATTTAAATTAGATTAATTCCCCATCCACAAGAACTACCCCACATGGTATATCCCTATGTTTGATGTTCAGATTATCTTGAGTACCCTGATCCCAGATCCCCTCCAGCTACTTGTATGGATTTGGACCAGACCAAGTTGTACAGAGGCAGGTCATGTGGGTTCAGTGTCTCACTCATGTCCCAGACCTCCCCCAGTCTGCAGGGGTGAGCACACACTCATTTGGTGCTATCCTGAACCTTGGGCATGGGTTGGATGATGTCTCCAACTCTTAGTAGGTTTTCTGGCTGATTAATTGATTTTATGACCAAAATTCCAGGAGAATGAAAACTGCATTTCCCACCAAACTTCACACCCTCTTATCAGCGTATGTGGTACACACACAGCTTTGTTTTAAAACTATGACCTTTGACTTCACTTCTAAGAACTCTTCATCAAGGGAAACTAGTAGCTATCTTGATATCTGTAAAGATTTCCAGGACAGTCTATCTCTTTCCCTTTCTCTCTATAGCTGGCTGTCTTTCTCTCTCTTGTATCTATCTATCTATCTATCTATCTATCTATCTATCTATCTAATCTAATCTAATCTATCTAGATTTAAAATTTTAGTCTCACAGGACCCTTTCAGGGGAACTTCAAGGTCAAAATCCTTTTCATAATAATACTAAGATATTTTTTCATTCTCGTAACTTCATTGTGAAAATTTTCCAGATTTTACCTGGTATGTGATAACATCACTACCTTGATGTTAATATGTTATATATTTATTATGGTGATTTGTAAATGAATTAATATATAAGCTATTGGGATCTAAGTAATTTAAAGAGTTCTAAAGGGTCCTAAAACTAAAAATTTTGAGAACCACTACTTTATTCTAAGGGGTCTGACTCACTCGGAAACTCTTTATTGGCCCCAATCATTGATTCAGACAGCCTCATAGCACTGAGCTCCAATCAATGGAGTGGGCCCACCCACCATTTATATAACACCCAGAGGGGGAAATCCTTTCTGATTCCACTCTTACCAGACAGGTCATTCAGAGAACCATAAAAACAGAGAGAAAATATTAGCAGTGCACAGAAAGACTCTTGAAGTCTCTGTACAAATGTACTATTATCTCTCTGCAGTAATAGTATGTACTCTCAGCAAACATGAGCTTTCAAAATCCTTTCTCTTACTGTTAGGTAGCAATTCTTATTGCTCTGAGGAGTCACTTAAATTTGTATCTGCAAAGCATTAACGTACACCAATATTGGGACAGTAAGTGCCATTTCCATATTTGACATTTCTCCATCCAAATTAAAATGAATAACATGCACATGAGCAGGACCATAGTACATATGAATCTGTGAGTTCCTCCACTTCCTTTGGAGTCTAGACATGGTACTACGCAAACCGCTTTCTTTAATGGGAAGTTAAAAATCATTTATTCTAGAGCTGAACAGCAAAGACTTCTTAACCTAATCAATGGAAAGCTGATTGCTTTACTTTTCAAACATACTTTTAATTAAGCAATCTAAGTGTTTCATTTCTTTCAAATACCCTCTAAAAAGCCCGAAGCATGAGACTGATGAAGGCAGAAACAGATCTGTAAGGCGGTACGTCTCATCTGACATTCTTTTCATTGAGAGTCACAGTGGGAAGAACACTGAAGATGACCAACTTGGATCTTGAAGAATGAGATAAAACTGTTCAGCTGGAGAATAGGAAAGAGGGCTTTTCAGTAAATTCTTGACAGAAAAAAATGTAAATCCTGGGGCATATAAATTGATTTCAACTTGAAAAGTGTAACATCTCTCAAAAAATTACCAACCATGTACGAATATTCCACTTGTGTTTATATTGGAGTGAAGGTTATAGTACCAATCTAATTTTGTCCAACAATTTCAGATTAAGAATGTGCTTTCAAAACCACAACATGGATTAGATGACCTGTAGTTCAGATTCAGTGTTTTCTAATAACTGACATGTCACAACTCCCATTCTGAGTGAAATCAGATTTAAGTGTTATTCAATAATATTAGCTCAGTTCAAAATAGTAAATTCGTCCGAGAAACAAACAAAAAAATGATTACTTTAGCTAAAACTATGTATTTTCATAATGAAAGAGACCCAAAAGGTTATCTACATAAAAACCTTATTTTTAATACAGGAATCTCCCCTATGTCACCCCCTCCCCAAATATGGTCACTAAGCGACAGTAGTAAAGATCCCTATCTCACGAGGGTGCCAGAAGTTCTCTTCTGAATAGACGAACTTCAGTAACTGGCACCTTGATGAACCTTCCTATTAAAAACAAACAGAAAATAGAAAATATTTATTTATTTAATCTTTAAAAAAAATCTATAAGCTAGCAAGAATGTAAAAAATCTTGGAAGGCCAAAAAGCTAGTGGAAATCCAGGAAGGTATGTGAATCCACTGAAGTTGGCGTTTTTCTTGAGGATGCTTGCCAAAACCAGGTGATCTCGATCTTTAATTTATCAACTCAGCACCTGCTGTGCATATGAACCTTGTCACAGGTGTAAGAGGAACAACATCTGCAATGAGATTTTGTAACAACAGATTGGCCCACAGGTGATTCTTTCTTTTTGTTTTTTTTTAACTGCTGTTCAAGTTCAGTTATCTCCGTTTCTCCCCTACCAAGCTCCCCCACCTTACCCATCCCTGCCTCCCAACCTTGAACCTGCCCCCCTTTGGCTTTGTCCATGTGTCCTTTATACATATTCCTTGATGGCACATGTCATTCTGCGATCTAAATTTACACACTACTTGGATGGTCCCAAAACCCAGAAGTCAAGACTATGAGTACAATAGACCTGGGCTGGGGTGTCCCTAGGTGCTTGCCAGAAGCAAATGCAAATCTTGTTTGGAAGAACAGAACTTCAACTCTAGGACTCAAAGAAATTCTACAGATACATTTCCGAGAAATATGAACTCACAGTCAAAAGTCAAAAGCACATACAAAGTTCAAGTGTGATGGGCAAAAGCCAGCAGAAACAGACAGCCAAATCAGGTCTGCCAAGATTCAAACAAGTACCTGCCCATTCCTCCCTGAAGCAACAAAGATTAAGTGTAATCACTCTTTCAGTTTACTTTATCTTATCTAGAAGCATCACAGATCTTTCCTCTCTCCTTTTTATAACAAGATGTCAGTAACCTTCTCCATCTTGGCTATTCTCCTCCGAAATTTTCAAGTACTCCAGGTGTAGTCTGAGAACAGCAGACAGGATGGGACCATCCATCTACTCTCCCTGATCTACACTCTCCTTCTATTAATGAAGCTGAATACATAAACGTTCTTTTCAATGTTCTTGACTCCCACTAATTTCAAAGACACACATTCATGTAACATTGCTGAATCTAAGGCACAGCTCTGGGTCCCAAGGTAAGAAGGCACTTAACATTTACGACATATGTAAAAAAAATCCAAACCTCTCACTTTTATCCCCATGAGCTACTGTCAGGTTAGAAGGCATCCTCACCAAATCCTTAATTGGTCCAACTGATTTTTCTGAAACTAAATAAAACAGTTCATATGTATCTTCTTTAAAAAATCAATTTATTGGTTTGGGCTCATAATTTCAATCTAAGATATTTTTGAGTATTGATTCTATTCTCCAGTGTACTAGCCACCTCTTCTTTTCTAGCTTTAAATTAAATGATGTTCAAATTTGACAAAAATAATTCTTATGTCTTTATCCAAATTGATAAAGACCCTGGAAGGTACAGACTGTCCTGTGAGACTTGAGACAATTCTACCATGTTGACAATTCATTAGCAATACCATTCTCCCTGCTGGTAGTATGTTACTGTGTATCTCATTAGTCACCCTGTGTATCTCATTAGTTACTATGTGCTGGTAGTAAGTTACTGTGTATCTCACTAGGAAATCTTGAAGCAGTTTGGAAACACAAACATTTAGCATGATTCTCTCCAGATATACTGGGTTCCTTTCTCTAAATTCTGGTTACAGCTGTAAATCTCTTTTCTACTTTCCTTGGTTTGGTTCAACTAACCTTTGATCAGACTCTATTATGTGTAGGGCAGAGTGGAAGACATTGCAGATGTGGAAAAAGACACAGGTGTTCCCACTGGACCATCACATTCTAGTTGGGAAAACCTGATTCATTCATAAATAAAGGGGCTATATCCTCCACCTTCTCCCCAAGCCTAAACTGTGCCACAGAGAGTTTTCAAAAAGTTCTTCTTGTTCCTTCTTCTCCCTTCCTACCTTTCTTCCTTCCTTTAACAAATGTTTATGAAAATCCCATTATGTTAGGCACTGGCGATATACAGTGATCCCAGCCCTCATTGAGAGCAAATATTGTAGTCTTGGGAGACAGGCAGAGACAAATGAAATGGTGCTTTGTTAGTACTGCTGTGAAGGAGACAACAAGGAGCCGATCCACATATCACAGAGGGACCTATCTTAAGAAGGGAAGTCACCTGTCATGGCTATCTGGTGAGTCTCCACAGTCTTCCCAGTCATCCGTCAGCCTCTACTCAGTAATGTTCGGCAACAGAGAAACAGAGACAAAAGATGAAATCCTGGCCCTCCGGAAGTATACAGATTTCAGATATGACTTGTCTAACACCTGTGACCTTATGTGAAGAAACAAGTCTAGAAGGAAGGGTTATAAAAATCCACCCCTGCCCTGGCTGGTGTGGCTCAGTGGATTGAGCACCGGCCTCTGAACCACAGGGTCACTGGTCGATTCCCAAGTCAGGGCACATGCCTGGGTTGCAGGCCAGGTCTCCAGTAAGGGGTGCGAAACAGGTAACCACACACTGATGTTTCTCTCCCTCTCTTTCTCCCTCCCTTCCCCTCTAAAAATAAATAAAACCTTTTAAAAAAAAATCCACCCCTGCTCTCACCCTCCTGATCCCAACCTGGGTTTTTCCATTTGTGGCCACAGCAAGAGGTTCCCAAGAAGTCAAGTCCTCCTTTGCCCCACATTCTTCCTCTACTCCATATGCCAGTGCTGCTAGAAAAATGGTAAAAATGATTTTTGGGGGTGTAACCAGATGATGGAATTAGAAATATTCACATCTAAGCTTATTAGAAAGCACCCTGATTCCAGCTCAGGCCTGATTCTCTGATAAAGGACCACAGCCTGCTGGTTGCTAAGCTTCCCATCACCTTCTGATTCAGGCAAGGTTCCTGGGGTGGAGTTATCTTTACTCAGCCCAAAGCCCTCTTAAATTATTCTTTAAAGTCAGAGTTAACAGCTTGGATGGGACGGAGTCTCAGGGGATCTCCAGGGCTGGACAAATAGTGCTTTAGCCAGGTTGACAGTCTCAGACGTGGCACCTGCCTGCTGGCTCTGTAGCTCTGTTAAGAGAGGGCTCACAGAAGAGACAATGGCTTTTGCCTGCCTTTTTGTCCGAGAGAAAGCTGTCCTCCAGCTCCTGCCTGATGCCAGACACTTCAGTTCCTCCCTTTATGTCACTGGTGCTTTTCAAGCTGCTACCATGGTGCTGGAGCTCAGAGGGAGTGGGACTGAATAAGTCTGTGTATGGGTTCTTTAAAGGGAACTGCTTGGGACTCCATAAGTTTCTTCCACTGACTCAATCCCTGCTGGTTTTTGTAGCCAGAAGTTATGGGGACTTATCTTTCTGACACTGGAACCCTGGGCTGGGAAGCCTAATGTGGGGCCGGGACTCCTCACTCCTCAGATATCCCTCCCAAATTTTTATCCACCACATGTGGATGTAGGACCAGCCTGTTCCAAGTCTGCACCCCTTGGAACGGTATGAATGGATGTAGTTTCTTTAATTCTGTATTTGTCAGACTTCCATTCAACTCAATTTCTGATAGTCCTGAGTCTCATCTAGCACATTTTAAGAAGGGTGTTACCCTTTGGAAACAAAGGGCGATGGTGCTCCTTGGTCAAGAGCCTGACACCCATGAATTATATGAAGCTTCTTCATGTTCCTCTTCCCTTACGCTTTACAGGAACCATATTGAGTTACATATCTCAGAGACGTGCTTTGAAATGTGTGGATTATTTATCATGTTACATTGTTATAAGAACTTTTGAACTAACAAATGAAAACAAAGCCTGCATATACATATGCATATATATATATTTTTAACCTTATTTTTATATCCCACGGTCTGTTAACTTTCTAAACACCTGTACTAGGCAGGCTGATTCATTCCTTGGTTACAAAATAATTTTCACCTTTTCATCCTCCTCAAACTATTTTGTCCCTTTTCTTCACTAAGCAAAAATCTGTCCTGATCTCAGCCTAATTTGGGTTTCTTTCAAAGTACCACTGATGACTTCCCTCTGAGGCATTCCTCAATCCCATCTCTACTTCCAACAGTTTCACTACTGAGACTCTGAAGGCAGGGACATGGGTTTTAGATAAACTGGCAGTGCCTGGTTTAACCTCGGTTTATGCAGTAAAATTAAAGACAGAAAAAAACACATTGTGGCAGATAATCCTAAAATGATCCCATAATCTCTGCCTCCTAGAGTTCAGGCCTTTGTGTAATACCTTCCACTGAGTGGGTGGGCCCTGTGACTTGCTTCTACCAACAGAATACAGCAAAGGATATGAAATGTATGTGATTGCATGTATATAACTATGTTAGATAATGTTGTAATGTGTCTTGTGAGAAAGTGGTCTCTTGCTTGCCTTGATTAAACAAGAGACATGTTGGGGAGGCCCACATTGCAAGGAAATGAAGGCAGCCTCTAGCTGACAGCCAGCAAGAACTAAATGCTGCCAAGAACCATGAGAGCCCAGGAATGAATTCTTCCCTAGTTGAGCCTCAGATGAGATGGCAGCCCTAGGCAGCACCTCTACTGCAACCTGATAAGAGTCCAAAACAAAGAACTCTGCTAAGCTGTACCCAACTGCTGACCCACAAAAGCTATATGATAATAAATGTGTGTTGTTTTAAGCCACATTGGTGATAATATTGCAACGTAGCAATAGATAACTAATTTGACAAAAAAAAAAAAGAAGCCCATAAAAGAAAGAGAAAAGCAGCCTCTGATATCCAAGAGCTAACCTCAGCAAGGCCTTGATGTTGACTGAGCTGTTCTGTACTTATACTAGGCCTTGGTGTTAACCACAAACAATTCCAGAAAACATCAATGCCAGACAAGGTCATGAAGACAGAAGCAAAAATTATGAACATTCTGTAATCATGTCTGAGCATGAACAAAAACCTCAACATTGATCAAATCCCTCAAATGACATCCCCCTATATTGGCTAATATAAGTACACAGATTTAACCTTGATTCACCCTCCATTGTGTATATATATCAGATTTACTTACATGTCCATTCATTGAATTGCCCTTCCTTAAAGCATCCAACACAGAGCAAAGCGTTATGCACTTGAACTTCCACCCAATGACCTAAAACAAGCTGAAATCCTATAACAAGTCTTTTCTACTGCCTCCTTATTGAGATGCTGCATGGTTTCCCATTGCCATGTGGTCTCCCTGTAGAACTAGCAATGAACTCAACTTGTTCAACTAAAGGTGTGTCCCTAGTGCTCTTTGGCCCTTCATTACTGATAGTATTTTATACTGTTACAACTTATTTATAAGGCAACACAGAGGAGTCATCACCCAATCATCACCCAATCATCCTAGGAAATGTTTTAGCAGAAAATACCTGCTCAGGCTTTACAAAAGTATTATCTACAATGGCAAACAGAAACAGCTTGAAACTCTAACAACAGGAAAGTGTTCAGTGAATTGTGTTGTATCAACACAGGACTTACCTAGTATTCACATAATCATGAAGGCTAAAACAGAAAATGTTTAAGGTCTGATGTGACCAAAAAAATGCAGACTATAAAAATGCAAATAAATGTTACCCATTAGCTGAATAGCTATCATGTGCCAGGCACTATTTTAGGCATTTTGGTCAGTTCATTTAATCTTCACAACACCCTGCCAGGAAAGTAATATTATTTCCATTTTGCAGAAGATGCTAAGGGCAAGGAGAGGTCAAATAAATTGGCTATCAACACATAGCTGCGAGTAGAGGAGACAGATATGAACTGCAATATGATTCCAAATGCTGTGTTTTTAACTACACTGTTCTACCTCTTTCAGAAATACATGATGATTGCAACTAGGTACAACTACGGTATCAGAAACAAACACTAGAAGATAATATGCAAGTGTGAAATAACTGTGATATGGAATTAGGATTAAATGCAATTTAATTTAAAAAATCATCTTTAATGCTATATGATCTCCTCAATGTGAACGAAGCAGATAATCAAGCAATGAACTCTTGACCTCCAATTCTCCCTGAGAAATTAAATTATATGTGTTTGGAAAAAGAGCTGTCTGAAACTATTTGTAATTTTACTTTTTTCTGGCCTTCTGAGGAAGATAGTGAGTAAGCTGGTTTTGACTGTCTGGGGGAGAGGTTCTGTTGCCCCCATGCCTCAAGCCAATGTTTCTTAACATGGGTTTTCTAATCCAACTTTCATAGAATCCAAAGTGTCCTCTATTTCAATTTACAACAAAGGGAAGGTGACAGTGGTCAAAGTGCCTTCTGAGGTTTGCTCAGAAAAGGATTTAGGTTATCCTAAAAGTACACAACTACATCTTCACGTCTTTTGAGTTTTTTAATTGGAGATGACCACCTGCTGTGACATCCCCTCCCAATTACATCATCTGCATGATCACTTCAGAAGACTGTTGCACAGGGGTCAAAGCAGAGCTAATTTTTTGACAAGGCTTCTGAGACAGGGAAAGCAAAGCTGGATGCTTCAAAAGACATGAACATTTTAAGGGGGGCAGAATGAGTATGGTGGGGAAGAAAGGATGTGAAACAATGCCTTGTAAATTTGATTTTACTGATACTACATCTCAGCCACACCAGAATCAGTTGTGTGCAAAATGATGAATCACTGTCTCCATGAGATATTCAAGGTCCTTCTGCCTATTCTCAGCATGAAAAAAATATAACACTGAAATATCACTTTCAGGCTTGTGTTCATTCTATACCCTTTAAATACAGTGGAAGAAAAAATTTTGCCTTGGGCTTGGCTGAATTATGGGGTTTATCTCCTAAGTGGCAAAGCTTCACTCCTCAGCCCAATCACCAAACTGAGCCCAAATCATAAGAAGCCTGGTAGAGAAGGAAAAATGCCTGTGCTGTACCTCAGGCATGGATTTATCAGATGTGATAATTGTTCTGAGAGACAGGTTTTCTCTTTATGTTTATAGAAAAATAGGCACTGAAAAGAAAATTAATTCAGTTAATGGGCAAATGCTGATGGCTTTGTGAGACATATGTTTCTTGACAAGCATACCTGATAAATTACAACCTGCTTCTGCTAGGGGAGGGTGTAGAGAAAAAGGACAAATCTTTGGGGCATTACCTGAGACAAAGACTCCAGCTGAGCCCCCACGTACCTTCTCTGCATACTCAGACACAATCTGCTTGATCTCGGCGGAGCAGAGTCCCACGATCTGGCCCACGGAGCTGGCGGTGAGATGGCTCTGCAATCACAGGGAGGGTGTGCTCTCAAGGCCGTGCTTGCCTTTCACAGAACTGGGGAACCTAACACTCTGAGCACTACAGCAAAATAGATATTCCCAGGGGAGAAAATAATCTGGCTTTTGTTTATGTATTCCTCAACAAGGAAGGGAGAAAACAAGCTTCAGAACAAATGTGAAGCCACCTTCTCCACTTCCTGAGGCACTCGGCTCACTGTCCGATTCTCTTGGGGTCCCGGGTACCACTGGAAAATCATTCTTCATCCTTTATACTCCATCCCAGGGTCTCTTTTCCTAAAGTTCGCTACACAGAGCCTGCAGGGAACTTGGCAGCCTTAGAACCCAGGGAAGAAGGAAGGTCAAATGGGAGAAGAAGAAGAATCTCAGAACTCCTAAAATACCTCTACCACAGGCCTTTCCTGTCCTCCAAAGAAATGATCCTTTCAAAGTCCTTGGTTAAACCTCCTGGAAAGCCCTTGACTTCTGAGAATACCAACTCTAAATCTGGTATTCTACTTTCTACCTAGATGGTAGGAAGGAAACAGAAGACAATGGTTCCTTCGGCATGGATGTAACTCATGGTCGTGAAGGAGAACTGAACCATCGCTCTTCTGTCAAGGCCCATATGGTGCTATCCCAGCAGGGACATCCTGCCTTCACAAGGGTCCCTCAAGTCTTCCTCCTAGAGATTACCATGGATGGCAACACTATAAAAAGCTTCCCAAAAGAAAGAGCCCTGGGAAGCAAGAAACACTGAGCGCTGAAAAGACAGGGCTCTGAAGAAGGTGGTCCCTCTGGGAAGAGGCCCCACAGAGCCAAGCAGGTTGGTTCCAAGTCCCTATCTCCACACCAGGCCCTCCCCCACAACCACTCCCACCTCACCTCTTCATTTGCCATGGCGGTCATCTTGGTCATCAATGACTGAATACGCTGCTAAGAGAGGAATGCAGAGAAGTAGCAGTGAGTGGATCTGACCACCTAAGACTAACATGATATGTCTAAACAGGACATTGTTTTACTTGATTTCATTTTTATGGTGAATCTTGTGAGGTGATAAAAGGAAACTGGAAAGGGTGTGAAAGGTCAACTAACAGCAGCTAACTGAGGGAAGCACCTGGCCATTCTGGAAAGCTGGGAATGAAAGTGAAATTCCCAAATGGTTAAGCAGAACCTTCAGGGGACCTACGTGGGCCACACACCTCTTCAGCAGCTTGAAGCTCATCTTCCTCATGAGCATCAGATTTTTCTGCAGCCAAGAGCCCTGTGGAAAGTGCTGTTTTCTTGTCCTCAGCCTAGAAGGCAAGATGCAAAATCAGCTGAGCATAGGAGGTGGAGACTGAGTAAAGAAAGGACAATATTGCAAAGAAGCATGAGTCTGTGGAAGGAAACACACAGGTCTGGAGGCTGAATCAATCCCTGCAAAAGACTGATTCCCTGGAAGGGAAAATCCAGAGACCTGAGTTTCCATTCCAACATCAGAGCAAGCAGGTTGAGCTTCAGACCCCGGCCAGTGCCTGTCTCCATTGCTAAACTGCTTGCCGATTAAATCCCTATGAAATGATTCATATTTGCCAGACTTATCCTTACATTTTGATAGGGCCTTTCCCTTACTTTAATGCTTTCAAGAACAGATCAATGCCCATAAGAGTGCTTTTCAAAATTGCCAGTTGAGCCCTGTTAGTGGGACAATTTAGGTAGGACGAGCATCTAAACAGATTAAATAAAAATAATAAAGAACGAACATATCAGAGTGCTTTGCATGCAGTCAAGGGTTAAGTACTGCTTTATGAAACTTGAAATCAATAAAGTCTAAAAGTCTAAAGGATAAAAGTCTGAACTGTTTCACCTGGTGATCAAGCTCCATAATCTGTATCCAGTCTCAGCTCTAAATGTACCACATCTCACTTAAAATACATGAATTAAATAGCTACGGTTCCTCAAATGTGGGCTGGGAGTCTTCAGTTCTTGGTTTTAATTCCACCTCTGCCATCAATCAGCTGGCTGACCTTGGGCTTACCTTCTCTGGATATTAGGGTCTTCTAGGGTTGAAAGGGAGGACTGGTTTCAAATACCCTTCTCAGACAATCCTAATTCTGGAATGCTTTTCTATAACAAGTCTACAGCTGACCCTGGGAACACCCTAGCTCCCAACTGCTGTGTGTATCTACAGGGGACAAGACTTCCAGTTCAAATGTGCCATCTGACATAAGAGTGAGAAGATGAGCCTGATGTGAATACTCTTTCATGGGCATTTCATGATTTTTCCAATCATAATCGACCTGCCTTATTCCAGGATATAGTCATATGCATAAACATTCCTGTCAGACTGAAATTAGACATCAAATTAAATGTAGGCATCAAATTCTTATATGTCATATGCCACATGACATACTGAAATCCAAAAAATGCCTTGTTTTGGAGGAAATGACTGTTTAGTTGAGTGAAAATACAAATGTGGAAAAATAAGTAACAAGAAAACCAAAAAAAGATATATTCAGTGCATGACTGATTGCTAATGAAATAATAATAATAATAAGTCAATGTTTAAAATGTATGGGTCATTCTGTGTCCTTTGTATTTTAATCTTCACAACAATGTTGCAAGGTAGTACAATTATTGCCCCCATTTTATAGATGCTGTGAACTAAGGCACAACAATTAAGCATATTGTCCGAAGTCACACAGAGAAGGGATAAGGTTAGGATTTGAAACCAGCCAAGTCCGGCTTTCAAACACATGCTTTAATCACTGTCAGGACCCTCCAATGACCTAGACAACAACTACTCCAGGAAGCAGAGTGAGACTGGAATCAAGGAAGGCCTCCAGAAAGAAAATTTGAAGGATGTGGAACCTAGACAGAGGGAAGGGTGGCTAGAGAACAAAAGGAGGAGTGGTATCCCATTCCAGAAAATCTGGGGGTCAGGTGAGGAATGAGAAAAAAGATCATTAATAGACCTCAAACTATAGAACTCTGGGTGAGAGTTCGTTGACTATTTTAGTTAGCACTTTATTATTTTAAAGGCAGTGATCAAGAGTGCATACTTGATGTCTCACGGACCTGGATTCAGATTTTTAATAATGCACTTAAGAAGCTGCGTGATCTTGCATAAATTACTGAGCCTCTCTGGGCCTCACCTTTCTAACCTGAAATATAGGAATAAGCATGTCCTTCATAGAGCTGTTCAGAGGAGTAAGTGAAAAAACACATGTGGAGCTCTGAACAAAGGGCCTGGAGCACAGTAAAGGTCTGGCACTGTAAAATTATATGCATGCCCTGCTTCTGACATTAAGGATCATTAATAAACACATAAACGAAGAAAAATCTTCAAGACTAATTTATGAAGTTAGAAAAATTCATCTTGACTTACCTGATTTTTTCCACACTAGCTATCCTAGTACAGGGGCAGGCCTGTGATTTATGGCTGTGTTCTATTTCACTGCCAGTATCCTGTTTGCACCTGTCTGTGGTCTCTCTCACTCGCTGAGGAATGTGCAGGGTCTTGGCAGTGGACTTAACCTTCACACTTTTAGAATTATTAGAGCCCACGGGATTGACCCAGGGGCCATGACATCTAATCACCCTTCACTTCCAGCCCCAGATGGCTGCTGCTTCAGCTCCCCCAGCCTAGCAAAGCACATCTTCGCAGCCCTGGGTGCCCAAGGACCAGAGCCTGGTTGGCAGTAGCCCTGCCTTCCCACCCTGCTGGGCAGCTTGTTAGTGTCAGACAGAGGCAAAAGGAAGGGTCACTTCCATCTCTCAAATATTCTCTCCTATTATATATGCTTTTCTTACCTTCTCTATTTTGCTCTGGCGGCTAAATCCGTATCTCCTGTAGGCCACAAAAAAGGGAGTTCAATTACTATTCAAAAATCACATAAAGTCAGTAAAATTCATTTTAGTTGGATTTTTATATGAAAAGTGAATTTAGGCTATTTGGTGACTGGAGAAAATTCTTTAAATATCTACACCACAAACATATTCCACTGTTTTTGAATAAAGGGCCAGCCACCTTATTTGCCATATAAATAGTTAAGGGGAAACTTTCAGACAGCGCAGAGTACAACATTCTTTTTAAGTCCAATTGTTACTCTGAAGAAGGAACTGCATTTCAGATCCACAGTTTAAGCTAGGAAGCCTTAAAAATACCTGTATAAACAAATGTGAATGCATTTGCTCAAGCTAAGCATGTTCTCTAAAACCAACTTTCACAACCTTTAGTCCAGCTCATTTTTATTCTCATGTGCTCCCCTACTGGGGACCTGACCCATAACCCAGGCATGTGCCCTGACTGGGAATTGAACCGGTGACCCTTTGGTTCACAGGCTGGTGCTCGGTCCACTAAGTCACACCAGTCAGGGCTTCTTCCCCACACTTATCCAATTTCCCATTGGCCTGATCTACACCAATCAACAGCAGGCCTCTTCCCTCAAGACAAAACAGGACCTCCTGTTTTGGGCTTCCCTTCTATGGCCCTGCCTAACAACCATTTCACTTCCTGCAGCTCACCTTACATGCTCTGATGCACCCAGCCTGAACAGACAGCTTTGCACACACTGGGATGTCTTCTCTCTTTCTATTTTCCTATTCACTCCTCGTACTTCAGCTCTAAAGACGCCTTTTCTCCAAAGCATCCTCATGCACAGACACCCTGCCCTAGATGATCCATCCTATGTCTATACATGTTCCCCCACTTCCTATATGACAATCATGTTCAACTACCTATTTGCATGTCTGCATCCTTCTCCTGGAGGGCACTGATGCTACTTTTACATTTGTTATTTCCAATGTGTGTTGAAATAAATAAACTAAAACAAGTGAAAGAAAACAAAGAAATCAAGAAGCCAAAAGTACCACCTGACCATGCGATAGACTGTCATAAAATCAGAGTAACCACTAAGTTAACTGCTGGGCACAACATGCTCAACCACTAGGCATAAATCTGTAGACCCAAAGTGCAGAGGGGATAAGATGGCAGCCAAGTAGGTGGAAGCTGAGCCCACTTGTTCCTGCCCCCAGCGCGGATTTTCAGCTGATCTTCCCACAAGTGACCTTATCAACAATCAACGGAATCTTAGCTGATACAAATTTTGAAGCTAAGGAGTAAAGAGGAGGCTTTGCTCCACCCAGTAAGAGATTTTATACGTTGAAGCAGGGTACCCTGCAATGAGGTCCCTGCAATAGAGGAGAGCGCAGAGGAGAGAAAAAGCAGCTTAGTAGCTCCCACCCCTCTTGGAGTCAGGTAGGGGCCCCAGTCCCACACAGGGAATGTCCAACCCTGATCGGGAGACACTTGGGAGGATATATGGAGTCTGGGAGACTCAGGCTGCACACACAGAGCAAGCAGAATGTCTACAGCTGCAGCAGCAACTGGGAAAGTTCAAGAGAGAAATTCTAGCTCCTAACACTGTTCGAGGCACTGGCAGGCTGCAGCCAGACCTGACTGAGAAAGACTTGCCTTTTGGGAAAGTGGAGTGTACAGAGAGCCAGGCAGGGGCTCAGGGCTGCAGTGTGGGTGACACATAGGGACTTTTTTACAGAGAGGAGCAAAGGCATGGCTGAGTAGGGAACCCACACATATGCACAGCAGCTCTGCCAGCAAAGGGGCTAGATTCAAAATGCAGTTCATGCCTGCTGAACCCAGATGGCCAGGAAGAGTGGAAAGCTGCATGCTGCAGGGCCCGTTCCAGCATAGCTGGTGATTGGGGTTGGGGAGGGATACACACAGAACACAGGGTTTGGGTCTGAGGTCCCTGCAAGATCAGTGAGCTGGAAACTGGACAGAAAGGAGCTGAGCACCTGAGATTCTTTGTAGCCAGGCAGGGCCACTCAAACTGTGGAGTACAAATTTCTGGGAAGGGGAAGACATCCCAATCCCCCACCTGCAGGGCAGCAAACTCCACACAGCAAGGCCAGGCTCAAAAACCCACTGCTGAGCCCATATCCACAGGGGAAAGAAAGAGAATCTCCAAAGAAGCCCTTCATGAACTTTTATTAGATGATATGCTGGCTCCTCCTTGGGCCCTATTCCACTGAAATGAGCAGAGCAGAGATCAGAAATTGGTGCAGCAAGAAGTATTTAGGGCTACACCCAGCCTCAGTTCTCACGAAGAGCTGCCATCAGCACCAAGCAGAAAAGAGCTAACCCTTTTATACAGATTGGCCCCTCACATGAAACAGGCAGCTAATTAATTAGAAACTACACGTTACTGGAAATAATCTGGGACAGACCAAGAGGGGAACACACCCACCATCTTCCTTGGAGACTAAACAGTGCCCCCTGGGGGGTGATCCTGGGATCTCACCCTCCTGATGGCACCAGAGGCTCCCTCTGGAAGCAGGTGGAGGTGGTACATGTGGTGTTGTCAGATGTGCTGTCGGATATTAGATGAACCACCCCTGGGCCTTGTGCTGATAAAAAGGCATGAGGGCAGAACAGAAAGGATGAGGCAAGCCTGAAGGAGACAGCCACAGACTGTAGACTGCTTATAGCCTCGAACAGGCTGCCTAAAGCTAGACTGTGACACCAGCTGACATCAGGAAAGGATGTCAGCTTTTTCCTACTGAAGGAAAAGACAGTAGGCCAAAAACACTAGACGCTGTTGGATGAATTCCACCTCATTCTTTTTCATTATTTGTGCTATTTTTTCTCCTGCATAGCTTTTTAACATTGCTTCTTTGTCTTCAATTTTGTTCCTACTATCTCACTATTTTTATTTATATATATGTATTTTTTTACTTTTACATATTTTTATTTTTTTTAGTTTTAATTCCAATCTCATATTTTACTTTCCTTCCTCTTACTCCATTTTGTCTTCATCCTTCTCTTTCTTATTGTTTTAAATTTTATTTTTTCCTTTTCTACACCTTGTTTCTATTCCTCACTCTTACTATTACTCCTCCCTCCATGCTCTCAAAACCATCTTTCTTTCCACTAGTCATCTCACATTCTTTTCCCTTTCTTATAATATCCTTATTGTAGTTCCACCTTTATTAATATTTCCTCAGTTGTCAGTGTTATTAAGGTTACTGTTGTATTTCTTCAATTTTATCTCCAGTTGTTCACTATTTTTAAACATTTTTAAATCTCATTTTTTACTGTTCCCCTGTCCTACTCCATTTTACCTTCCTCCTTCTCTGTCTTACCTTCATTTTAAATTTTATTTTCTCCCTTTCTTAGCTTCATTTCTAATACATACGCTTATTGTTTCTCTTCCCTATATCCTCTCAAAATCATTTTTCTTTTCTTTAGACCTCTCACAATCTTTTTTCTTTCTTATAATACTATTATTTTCTTTCCATCTTTATGAAGCTTGGCTCCTTTGGCATAGATATTGCTGCAGTGGTTGTTTTTCTTCAATCTGGTTCCTATTTTTCCATTATTTTTCTCTACAAACTTTGTATTGTACTCTTCCTTTTTCTTATTCTAGTTTACCTATTCCCTTCCTATTTTATTTACATTGTAAATCTTATTTTTTCCTTTTACTTACCTTATCTGTATTTCCAACTTTTATTTCTCCTCCCCCTACCCTCTCAAAATCATTTTTCTTTCTGTTAGTCGCCTCATACCCTTTTTTCCTTTCATATAATATTCTTATCCTCTTCCCACCTTTATAAATCTTCATCTGTTGTTGGTAATATGGCAGTGATTGACAGGTATTTTTGCTGGTGTAGGTTTTGATTGCTGGGATGTTTTGTTCTGGCAGCTCCTGTACAATAGCATACAAGACATGGTGGGGGCTATGACACTCAGCTAGCTAGAGGTGAGAACCCACCAATGAATGAGCCACCAACAACCAAAACTCAATTACAACAAGACAGCCCACATAAACTGCATAAAAGGCATCTCTAGAGTATCCACATCAGGGGTACAAGGAGACTGCACCACTGAGTCCCATAGGATTCCTACCACAGAAAGCCACTCAGCAAAGACAGGGAGTCAAAGCTGATCAATCTAACACACAGAAACAAACAAAAAGAGCCACCTGAAATGCAGAGACAACGAAACAATCACCAGTTGGAAGGAAAGGAGGAATCCGCAGAAAAAGTGCTAAAGGAAACTGAGGCAAGCAATTTCTCGGATATAAGAGTTCAAAGTAATGGTTATAAGAATGCTAAAGGAACTCAATGAGAATTACAAGAAACTACATCAGCATGAAAAAGGACATAGGAAGTAGGAAAAATAACCAGGAGGAAATGAAGAATACAATATCTGAAATGAAGAATACACTACAAGGAAATAAAAGCAGGCTAGACGAAGCAAAGGATCAAATCAGCAAATTGAAGGTACATGAAAAAATACCCAGTCAAAGCAACAAAATGAAAAAAGACTAAAAAGGAATGCAGATAGTTTAAAGGGGCTGTAGGACAATATGAAACATAACAATATTTGAATATAGGGATTCCAGGAGAAGAAAAAGAGCAAGGGATAGAAAACCTGTTTGAAAAAATGATGAGAGAATACTTTCCTAACTTGATAAGGAAAAAAGTCATGCAAGTTCAGGAAGCACAGAGGGCACTAATCGAGAAGAACAAAAATAGACACACCGCAAGAAAAATCATAATTAATTTGACCAAATTTAAAGAGAGAGTTTTAAAGGCAACAAGGGAGAAAGAGCTAGTGACATATAAGGGAGCTCCGCTAAGGCTATCAACTGATTTCCCAATAGAAACACTACAAGCCGGAAGGGACTGGCACAAAGTATTCCACATAATGAAAAGCAAAGATCTGCAACCAAGACTACTTTACCAAGCAAGGCTCTCATTTGACATGGAAGGTGAATAAGGAGTTTCTCAGACAAAAAATGAAAAAGGTTAAAAAAGTACACCTCCATCAAACCAGCACTGCAAGAGATGCTAAAGGGACTGCTTTAAGAAGATGAAGAAAAAGAAAGAGAAAGAGGTACAAGGAACACAGGCACAAAGGGAAAAATGGCAATAAATAGCCCTGGCTGATGTGGCTCAGTGGATTTAGCGCTGGCCTGCAAATGAAAGGGTTGCTGGTTTGATTCCCAGTCAGGGCACATGCTTGGGTTTCAGGCCAGGTCCCCAGTGAGGGGTGCATAAGAGGCAACCACACAGTGATGTTTCTCTCCCTCTCTTTCTCCCTCCCTTCCTCTGTCTAAAAATAAATAAAATCTTTTTTTTAAGGCAATAAATATACACCCATCAATAACAACCTTAAGTGTAATTAAATGCACCAATCAAAAGACACAGGACACCTGAGTGGATAAGAAAACACAATCTGCATAAATGCTGTCTACAAAAGACCCACTTCAGAACAAAAGATCTACACAGGTTGAAAGGGAAGGGAGGGGAAAAATTTTTTTCAAGCAAATGGATGTGAAAAAAAAAAAAGATGGGGTAATAATACTTAGACAAAATAGACTTCAAAACAAAGGCCATAACAAGAGACAAAGAAGGTCACTATATAATACTTAAGAGAGTTGTCCAACAAGAGGATATAATCCTTGTAAATATATATGCACCCTCCATAGAAGCACATAAATACATAAAGAAAATCTTGGAGGACTTTAAAAAGGAGATTGACAGCAATACAGTCATCACTGGGGATTTTAACACCTCACTGTCGACAGTGGATAGATCATCCAAACAAAAAATCAACAAGGATAGTGTAGCATTGAACAACACTCTAGAACAAATGGACTTAATAGATATTTACAGAGCATTTCACCCCAAAGAAGCAAAATATACATTCTTTTCAAATGCACAAGGGACACTTTCATAGACCACATGGTAGGGTACAAAACAAGCCTCAACAAAGTCAAGAAAATTGAAATCATATCAAGCACCTTCTCAGATTACAGTGGCTTGAAGCTAGAAACCAACCTCACGGAAAATAACTCAAAAACATTCAAATACATGGAGACTGAACAACATGTTATTAAATAATGAATGGGTAACAATGAGATCAAGGAAAAAATCAAAAAGTACTGGAAACAAATGAAAATGAACAAGCAACAACCCAAAACTTATGTGATACAGTGAAGGTAGTCCTGAGAGGGAAATGCATAGCAATATAGACCTACCTAAAGAAGGCAGAAAAATCTGAAACAACCTACCCCTACCTCTAAAAGAACTAGAGGAATGACAACAAACAAATTCCTAGAGAGAGGAAAAGGAATGAAATAATCAAGATCAGAGCAGAATTAAATGACATAGAGACTAAAAAAACAATTCAAAGGATCAATAAATCCAGGAGCTGGTTCTTTGAAAAGATAAACAAAAGTGATGAATCTTTAACCATACTCATCAAGAAAGAAAGAGAAAGGACTCAAATAAAATAAAAAACAAAAAAGGAGAAGTAACAACCGATACCACAGAAGTACAAACGCTAGTAAGAAATGATTATGAACAATTATATGCCAAGAAATTGGACAACCTGGGAAAAATGGATAAATTTCTGGAAACACAATCCTCCAAAAGTGAATCAAGAAGAAGCAAAAATCCTGAATACACTAGTAACAACTACTGAAATTAAAGTAGTAATAAAAAAAACTCCCAGCACACAAAAGCCCTGGACCATATGGCTTCATGGGCAAATTTTACCAAACATTCAAAGAAAAACTAATTCCTATTCTTAAACTACTCCAAAAAAATTCAAGAAGAGGGAAAACTCCCAAACTCTTTTTCTGAGGCCAGTATTATCCCAATTCCAAAACCAGGTAAAGACACAACAAATAAAGAAAATTATAGGCCAATATCTCTGAGGAACATAGATGCTAAAATCCTCAACAAAATACTGGCAAGCCTGATCCAGCAATACATTAAAAAGATCATACACCATGATCAAGTGGGATTTATCTTAGGGATGCAAGGATGGTATAATATTCACAAATCAATAAATGTGACACACCACATAAAATGAAGGACAAAAACCAAATGATCATATCAATAGATGCTGAGAAAACATTTGATAAAATCCAGAACCCATTTAGATAAAAACACTCAGCAAGGTGGGAATAGCAAGAGCATACCTCAACATAATAAAGACCATATATGAGAAACCTACTGCTAATGAACAAAAATTAACAACTTTTCCCTCATGATCAGGAACAAGACAAGGGTATCAGCTTTTACTATTTTTATTCAACATAGTACTGGTAGTTCTCGCCACAGCAATCAGACAAGAAAGAGAAATAAAAGGCATCCAAATTGGGAAGAAGAAAGTAAAACTTTCATTATTTGCAGATGACATGATAGTATACATAGAAAACTCTATAGTCTCCATAAAAAAACTACTCGACCTAATAAGTAAATTTGGCAAAGTAGCAGGACACAAAGTCAATATTCAGAAATTGATGGCATTTCTTATGCCAAAGTATAGCAGACGAAGGTTGAAGCTAAAATATCTACTACATTCTGCAAAGGGCCTCATGGAGAGTCTGTGAATTGGCTTAGCCAATATCTATTGCATCTTCCTAGTAGAGAGGCTGGAAAACAAAAAACTCTTATTTTCCATACTCCCTTGCACATCGGGTTCTGAATGCTAGTTAGGTTCTACCAACCTGATGCATTTACTGGCATTTTGAATGCTCACGAAGGATTCACTGTGCAATGTGGATTACAGTAGAAGTACAAGCTGGTGTGGGGGCTAGTAACTGTCACAGTGGCTTCCTGATTTTGGCAGAAGTAGTGTGGGTTTTTTGTCAGCAGCTGAAGCACCAGCTACCCAATTCCACAGGCTTCTAGCAGTTTTCTGTCTGTGGAGAACAGCAGCATATTTGGAGGCTCAGTTCCAGTGTGATGCTTGGGAAAAAACAATGGCTCAGCCTAGATTTCATCTTTTAAACCTTCCCAAGGATCCCTGTATTGAGTCAATCATTCTGCTCAAACTAGCAGGAGGGTTTTGTGTTCTCAACTAGAGAATCTTGACCAATTGAGAGATCTCACCAAGTTTCTTCACTTATGTGTTTTTGTACCTTGAATATTTTTTTCTAGACTTTAGTCTGTATGGACCGGAAGGGTGGAAGACATATCCTTGGGCAGACAGCCTTTATCTGGCCCCAGAACTTAATGGATTTTCCAAATAAAAGCAGTAAACTACTAAATCTAAGCAATTTAATTCCCAGGTGGAATTAAAGTATTCTGTCCTTAAAGACAGAGGCTCTGGGAAGACTTTTAACCATCTAAAACTAGGCTAGGCTCCCAGCTGTGTGTTTCTTGTTTAGACCACCAGTGCACTCATCCCAGAGTGTATAATTATGTTATGTGGAATCTGCCTGCCTAGCTCCTGGAAGAAAGGGTATCTGCTTCATTCACCCCCTTTTTGCATTTTTAAAATTGAAGTATAATTCACATAACAAAAAATTCACTATTGTAAAGTGTGTATACTTCAGTAGTTTAAGTTTCACTATTTTGTACAACTATCACCACTGCCTAATTCCAGAATAGTGTCATTACCTCCAAAAGAATCCATACCTATCAGCAGTTAGTACCATTTCCATCTCTCCCTATCCCCTGGCAACCAGTAATCTACTTTCCATCTCTATGGATTTGCCTATTCTGGACATTTCATAAAAATGGAATCATACAGTATGTAGTCTTTTACGCCTAGCTTCTTTTACTTAGCACATTTCCAAGGTTCATCCATATTGTAGCACAAATCAGTATTTAATTTCTTTTTATGAGTAAATGAAATCCTATTATGGATAAACCATATTTTATTTATCCATTCATCAGCTGATCAACAACTGGGTTGTTTTGTTTTGACAGTTGTGAATAGCGCTGTTATGAATATTCATATAGAGCTTTATTCATCTTTGTATCCCCAGGACCTAGTACAGTAACTGGCACATAGTAGGCACTTAGTAAATGTTTGCTGAATAAGGAGTCCAGATAATTTTTCTGAAGGTTTCTTTCTCCATGTGACATGATGGTGATGCTTCCATGACAAAGAGCTGTCTTCAATTGCCTAGTAATGCCTGCCTCATTGTGTGCCCTATCCTTCCTTTTCCAATGTTGCTTAAGCTTCACCAGGAAAAGAAGGCATCCCTTTATGGCCCATCATCCCTCACAAAGAGTATGGGGATTTTTCAATTTATTTCTACCATGAAAGCATTTACTTTTCATTTATCCTCTAAAGGTATGCTACTCAATCCTACAACCTCTCTTTCCTCTTGCACAGTCAGCCTTACCCTTTCGTATCAAGAGCCAGCCTGATTTGCAGTGCCATATGGGCAATTTATTCCTACCTTTCCCTTGGTTAGCTGTGACTCACCACCTTTGCTGATGTCCTACACTGTCAGTACCAACAGAACTCTGGTCCTATTACTTAGACCTAGTAACTGGTCTTCAACATCAAGGACATACATCTTCTAGAACAGTGTAGTTTAAGAGAAATATAACAAGAGCCACATATATAAACTTAAAAATAGTAGATTCATATACTCAAGTTATTCCAACAATAATGAAACATTCTAATAACTAAGTCAGCATGAGTTTTAAATTTTAAATTTAACTTACCTAAAATTAAAATTATGTTCATAAGCCACACTAGTCGCATTTCAAGTGCTCAACAGCCATGTGTGGCCAGTGCCCACCTTACTGATCATCAGTTTTAGGAAACAAACTAACCTTCAAGAATAACTGCCCCAGGAAAAGTTAAGATATATCAAGCTATCTGGAATCCGAGCAAAATAGGGGTATAAGAAAGCCCTAAATACTAAGGACTGTGAGCTCTGTTCTTTGTTCATTGAACAAGCATTTACTAAATACCTTCTATGAATGTACACAGGTCTTACTATCATATGGGACACAGGTTGGGAGAGATACATCATATTTCATTTACTAAGTACAGAATGACTTCAAGGCAATTCGAAATTAAGCCTCAAGTAGTGTGGAATAGGCTAACTCCAGCATTTTCGTGGTTGTGCTTCAAAACTCCACTTGTAAGTCAATTATACTACATGTAAAATTGTTGGAAACTGCCTTGACTGGTTTCAAAAGCTGTAATCCCCCGTGGCTAAGGCTGATAAAGGACCTTGGGACCATAAGCCACTTAGGAGACAAAGCTTATCTTCCTTATAGGGACACCACCTCAGCCCCCTTTCTCTTCACACTGCTTGACCCCAAGAGGATGACTGGTTAGCCAATGACAGGTAAAATTGATCAAAAGAGGGACAACCTAAGATAGGCACAGTTGTGAAGGGGCCCCCAGGGAAGGACTTGGGGGGCTACAGAAAAAGGGGGTGATGGACCCTCACCCCTCGGCTTTGACATGGCCTGAGTCCTCATTCTGTCTGCAGGAAGTCTCCTAATCTCTTGGCTGCCTTACTTCCCCTGCCTGACCAAAGCCTGAAACAATGCCATAAGCCTGAAACAATGCTGATGGTGGGTGCGGCCCTGTATTGGAAAGGGTGGTTTCCCTAGGGCAATCAGGCCTAAAAAAGAATGCGTAAAATCCTATGAAAACTTTGCTACATTGCTAATACCCTCAATTTAAATGATAAGGGTCCAAATAGGAAGTAAGTTTGTTCCCCAAAGTTTTATGGCCCTTTAAGTATCTTACCCTGACTCAGAATAAGACTTCAGTGTTCTCTGAGTGTTATCTATTGTTTAATCATTTCTGCCTGACAATGACTGATGAGCTTTACATATACAGCCAGTATTCCTGTGCAAATTGAACCCAATAAAAACTTGTCAAGGCAAGGGTCAAGGCACTCTCCTCTTCAGAGGGTGGCCAAGACACTCCGAGGCTTTTTCTCCTCTTGAGAGAGAAGCCGAGCCATCCCTGTTCCTCCACAGGACTCAGTAGTCCGTGTGAATGTCTCGTCTCATCCATAACACCGTGGACCCCAGGAGCCAGGATCCACATCATAAAATGAATTCCCCCATACTGGCCATTTTATTTTGTGGTTAGATGTTTAGGTTAGCTCCTAAAAGTTGATTGGGGCCATAATAAAATTAAAATATTATACAGCTGCAATTTTGTTTAAGTCTAAAATAAAATTATTAGTCTTGTTTTTCCGACACCATAACATTTAAAGAAATATAGTCAAACATGTTTTTTATAGACACATAATCCTTAAAGCCTTCAGCATGGTTGACCAGGCTCAAAGTCTAGCCTCATTTGAGCAATGAAAAGTCAGAACAGGAGGAGGAAGCTGTAATGCTGACCTCAAAGCCAGGTACTATAAGCCTAGGATGACGAAAGGAACACTGATGAAAGATGGGGAATTTGTATTCCTAGGTGGGGAGGAACAACTAAGGTGTGCACAACAATAAGGGGAAAGGCAGGATGAGTGGGTAAAACTTCCCATAACAGGGTTAGAGAGAGGGGCAGCCCTAGGAGTAATGACTATATAGGGACAAAGACAATTGAAAGGGAGGCTTAGGAAAGGATTCTTACTATAAAGTAAAGGTCATATTTAAGGGAATTTTAGAACTGAAAACTGCTGTTGCTGCTGCTGCGACCTTAGGACCTAATAGTTAACATTTACTGTTTTCTACAAGAGGACAAACTATTGAAAGTTCTTCATATGGTTAGTAATCCTCATTTAATTAATGGTAAGGATCTCCATGAGGTGGAGAGTACTGAATAGAACTGGAGGAAAGAGTCTAATAGAAAGGAGGCAAGGGGCCTTCCCCAGAACAGGGAATAAAATGCACACTTGTCGGGGCTTTATGTTTTATCTAGTTTGTTCTGTAAGTTTAATAACAACTCTCTTCTTATTCAGTCTCAGACCACACAAAGACTGGGCCTGTCTTTCTAAAACCAAGAGCCAAACTCTCACTGGAGGTTCAAACAATGTTTGTAGATAATGATAATGTCATACTCTTAGAGTCCAAGAAACCTGACTTCAAGTCCTAGTCTGAGGCTTTTAATAGTTCTTAATAGTTAATAGTTGACCTCAGGCACCAGAAAAAGGTTCATTTTTACCCTTTTTTGAATGGAGTCTTTAGTATTCTCAAAAAGGAAAACGAACTAAATAAAATATAAGAATTAATATGTACTTATTTCCCTACCTCTCAAAAACTCATCATTCCTTAACAGCAAAGCTAAAAAGAAAGCAAAAATAATCTCTCTCCTAAAAAATAAAACAAATCCTTCATCCTACCTACCTAGGCTTAGAAGTCAGCATGACTCCACCAACAGGAAGTAAGACTGGAATTGAGAAATTCCCATCTTACCCTCCAAATTTATGAGGAGTCAAAAACGAAACCAGTGTCTTGCTCCTTTCCCTAAAGAAACTCAAGCCACCCTCAAAGTGCTCCAAACACTCCTGAGGATGTCCTGAATTTACCCAGACTTCACATGGTGACAACTATCATCTATGATACATGCAAAAGATCTAATGTGAAACTGATTATTTCAAAACAAAACAAAATATTGAAATTTGTAGCATGGCATTCATGAGGTGGACAATTTACTGAATATCTGCTTCTCTTTCAGCCCCAGGGACGTTCGAGTTTGCATAATGGCAAAACTGGAAGTATGAACAATACAAACTAACAAAAGCCACAACATCCCTTAAGCACCCTTTGGCTCTGGAACATGCCAACACAAATAGGCTTTCTCCCCAGCACTGGCTCTCCCAGAGGAGTACAGCTTCACCCGCCCAGCTGCAGCTGGGGTTTGGCTGGAAAGACCCCATCCCAGTGCCCAGGGCATTCAACCTGTCCAGTTGCAGAGGGCTCCACACTCAGAAGTGCCCCACATTTGAATGTTTTGCTGTCTTGAAATTCTTAATAATTAATCATTTTAATAATTCTTAAGAAAGGACTCTGCATTTTCATTTTATACTAGGTCATACAAATTACGTAGTTGGTCTGATGATGCCTTA
Organism: Carollia perspicillata; assembly: GCA_004027735.1. Taxonomy (NCBI): domain Eukaryota; kingdom Metazoa; phylum Chordata; class Mammalia; order Chiroptera; family Phyllostomidae; genus Carollia; species Carollia perspicillata. The sequence goes on from PVKM010010337.1 coordinate 34,611, forward strand.
CTCAGATGAGTTCAATTCACAGGAACAACTAGTGAGCTGTGGGGCAGCCAACACATATAACTTAGGGCCAGGACTAACAACTTCCTTTGAAACAGACTAGTTTTCATTCTTAGGGAGGAAGGACCTGACCCCACACAGCCCCCTCAAACACACACACACAAAGTAGTAATAATTCCATTTGAAAGACGGAGTACTTTAGCCAATTAAGGCTAGTATCCTGGTTCTCTCTTACTTCCTATTCGTAGAGGTGGAAGCCATCAGGTGCACTCAGGGAGATGTTAGTGGCAGTGCTGTTAGTTCCAGCCACCCAACAAGGGTTGGATTAGGAGGCAGAGCAGCACACAGCAACCACTCCCAATATAAAGGAAAGAAGCCCAAGAAGACATACTCACATCAAAGAATCAGTTACCCTAAGTAGAAGATGCAGGAATAAATGAAAGTTAATACCCAGTGTCAACCAAAAACTTCAATGAGAGGAAGTATTTCTTTATGTGTTATGCTTTAAGTAAAAA
>PVKM010010338.1:0-19990 GCA_004027735.1 Carollia perspicillata
ATGGGCAAATAGTAATAGGTGAATTAGCCAACATGTTTGCCCTACACTCTCATTCTTTATTTGTCAGGTATCAGTGAATGAAGCCTAGAGAGAATGGGGAGACACAGTCGAGAAGCAACTGGAACCATAACACTACTTAGATCTTGGATACATGCGGAGTATATGACTTGGGGGCATTGGTGGGATTCTGGCCATTAAGAAATTAGGAGAAAAGGAGGGAACTCTGTTCTCAGGGATGGATGGGTACTGGAAGGAAGGGAGAAACAGATACTGTCTTCTTTACTTTAAAATGCTGCCTTTGATTTGCCGTGGTTTTCTTGGTGGGTATTAGAAGGAAATTCTAGAAAGGATTCAGATCCACTTCTTCCTTCCACCAAAAACTCACCTGATAAATCTCAAAAATATTTACCTGTCTTGTTTTATTTATATATTTTTGGTGTATATCATTATTTGACAGGAACTTGATAATATTTTCTAAGTGAATGAACAGATGAATGAACACATTTATTGGTCAGTGATAATGCTTTTAGTTATGTATTACACTTCTCTAGGGGACTTCTACGCACCTTGGATTAAAAAGATGGGGATTTCTGTATCTCTTCCAGGCAGTATGGAGATATTTGAGAGTATTGGTACTTGGAGGAGGGGATGTAAAATCTGGATATTATTGTTGAAAAACTTATACTTGAGAATAAAAGTTTCAGGAAACTTGATTGTCCATGGTATAATACTTGAACTCAAGGGAAAGAAACTAATTTAGAAAATCTCAAGTGAGAACTCTTTGCATTAAGTAAAAATAATTTATTGAAATTTTAAACTCTTAAAGACTTTGGAAAATTTTAAAAAATATAACCAAAGAGAATACAGAAGTATTGATCATTTTTGTATTTATGTACATTATAAGTACTTTATGAATTTAGAAGCATAAAATATAAACTGTGCACTTCAAAATTATAAATTTTGATGCAACATGTTAATATGTAGAATAAAGGATATTTATTAAATATTTACTAGTCAGGTATTCTAAACTTTCCCTTAAGCATCAATTATGCATTTATGAAACACTGTATGTAATCTTTAAAAGTAAATAGAATATAAGCACTTATTTTTAAGAAATTTAATCATGTTTTTTTTTGCCTTGTTAAAAGAAACAATCAAAAGATTGAGGAAAAAAATAACCAATAACATTGAAGAAAAATAAAGAATCTCATATTGGGATTAGTGGATCATATGGTAGTTCTAGTTTTAGTGTTTTGAAATTTCCATACTGTTTTTCATAGTGACTGAAGCAATTTACATTCCTACCAACAGTGCACCAGGGCTCCCTTTTATCCACATCCTTTGAGAACCCCCCTTTTAATAAAATATAAGAGTCATATTAACAGGTGTGAGGTAATATCGATTTGCAGTTTCCTCATGATTGATGATGATAAGTGTCTTTTCAAATATCTGTTGTCCATTTTTATGTCTTCTTTGGAGAAATGTCTATTCAGTTCCTTTGCCCATTTTAAACTGAGTGATTTCCAGGGTCTAGAAGGAGGGGGAACTGGCAAGAAAGTGTGAAAATGTACAAAGTTCAGTTATGCAAGTTGAATAAATCCTGGAGATCTACCACTGTTCACTGTAGAAAGAAATTGAAGAAGGTACAAATAAGGGAAAGCACATACTGTGTTTATACGTAGGAAGAATTAATATCATTAAAATGTCCATACTACCCAAAGAAATCTATAAATTTAATGCAATTCCTATTAAGATTGCAATGATATATTTCATAGAACTAGGACAACTATTTAAAAAATTTGTATGGAACCACTAAAGGCCCCACATACCAACAGAGATCTCGAGAAAGAAGAACAAAGTTGGAGGAATCACACTACAAATATCCAATGATACTACAAGACCACAGTAATGAAAACAGCCTGGTACTGGCATGAAAACAGACACATAGATCAATGGACCAGAATAGACAGCCTATAAATAAACCCAAACCTTTATAGTCTATTATTCATCAGAGGAAGCAAGCACATAGAATGAGCTAAAGATAGTTGATTCAATAAATGTTGTTGGGAAAATTGGACAGATATGTGCAGAAAAATGAAATTAGACCACCTTCTTATACCACACACATGAATAAATTCAAAATAGATTAAAGACATAAATGTTAGACCCAAAACTATAAAAAGCAAAGAAGAAACCATAGGCAGCAAAATCTTGGATATTACTTGTAGAAATATTTCATCAGATATATCTCCTTAGGCCAGAGAAACAAAAGAAAAAATAAACAAATGGGACTACATCAAACTAAAAAGTTTTTGTACAGCAAAGGAAATCATCAACAAAATAAAAAGACAACCCACAAAATAGGAGAACATATTTGCTAATACAGTTGTTAAGGAGTTAATTTCCAAAATCTGTAAATCACTTATAAAACTTAACACCAAAAAACCCCCAGATAACCCAGTTAAAAAATGGGCAAAGGACTTGAATAGACACTTCTCCAGAGGCCATATAAATGGCCAGTAGACGTATGAAAAGATGCTCAATGTTACTAATCATCAGAGAAATGCAAATTAAAACCACAATGAAATACCATCTCACACCTGTCAGAATGGTTATCATCAATAAATCAACAAACAAGTGCTGGTGAGGATGTAGAGAAAGGGCAATAATTTTGCACTGTTGGTAGGAATGGAGACTGGTGCAGCCACTATGGAAAGCAGTATGGAAATACCTCAAAAATTAAAAATGGAGTTGCCTTTTGATCCAGCAATCCCACTTCTGGGAATATATTTGAAGGGACTGAAAACACTAATTTGAAAAAAAAAAGCATCCCTATTTTCACTGCAGATTTATTTGCAATCACCAAGATATGCAAACAGCCCAAGTGTCCATCAATAGATGAGTGGATAAAACAACTATGGAATGTTTACACATTGGAATTCTACTTGGCCATAAAAAAGGAGAAAATTTTATTCTTTGCAAGACTATGGATGGACATGGAGAACATTATGCTCAGTGAAACAAGCCAGTCAGAGAAAGACAAATACTGTATGATTTCACTGGAATCCAATGAACAAACTGAACTAACAAGCAAAAGAGAGACAGATTCATGGATGGAGAACAGATGACAGCTGGTGGTGGGGTGGTTAAGGGGTGGAGGGACTGAGCAAAAAAGAAAAAGTATTCATGGACATGGACAACAGTGTGGTAATTGCTGGGGGGCTGGGGGGTTTAAGATGACTACATGGTAATGGAAAAAATACAATAAAGATTAAATAAAAAATAAATAAATAGATTCAAATATTTTTGAAGAACAGATGGTGGAGACTAGAGGAAGAGTTAAACACTGTATGTTAAACATTTTATTGATCAATTAAAATATCATAATTTAAAATGTCTCTATTATGTGAATTGTATGTGTCACTATGCGATTAGAAAAGGCACAAAGTACATGTGGGAAGTGAGATGAAAATTTATTATCCAAAATTTAAATTGGTCCCTTCCCATGAGGTGAGAATGATTAGATAGAGCTTTTTTCTTTCTTGCTTCCCTTCCTCCATCCCCCCCATCTTTACACACACACACGCACACACGCGTGCACGCGCACACACACGCACGCACACACACACACACACACACACACACGGAGGCAGATGTTTTTTCTTTGAAGTTTGAGGAAGCCATCTTTCAGTCTTGAATCATAGGCCTCTGGGCACTTTGAAAAGTGCCCTCTTTTGCCCATTTTTAAGACCAGTTTTTAAAAAATGATAGGCAGATTGGAGTAAAGAAATCACCTATGTGGATTTAATGAAAACGGTAGGCTTTTTCCACTAGAGAATGAATTCTTGATAAGCAAATACCATCACCTCTGTGAATTAGCCTACTTGACCCCAATTTTCAATCATGTTAATCCTTCATAGCTGTGAATGATTTATGTCTAAGAAATTCTGTTCTCTTTTAGGAGTATTTGTTTTGGATATGCTAGTTATTCTCTTAAATGTGATTGGCTATTTGAATAAATTGTTAGAGTCACCAAAAGTTAATACTACAAAGGAAAAAACAACCACCCACAATATTATAAATATATATTCTAAGTAGTCACTTTAGAGCTAAAAGTATTCTCTTTTCAAAAAGGGAGATGTGTCATTAGTGATTCCGATGGCATGAGAACTTACTTTTCCATTGGTTTGCATATTAATGGAAAGTATTAGGGCCAAGACTGAACGTAGAAACAAACTCGTTTATTATGAAAGGTACATAATGGAAAATAACAAGCCTACAAATAGTCCTTGTATATCCTTGTATGTCCTGCTCTGCCCTTGCGTGCCATCACTGTCCCTCAGATGTCTGAGCTATGTCCAAAGTCGGTGCAGGCTGTGTCCTGACAATAGCAGGGTTGTAGTGGAAACTGTCTTCACCACCTAAGTTATGGGCCCTGATAGAGTGAATATGATCCAAGCAGTGGGTCTGCATGCCCTGAGTTATGCCTGTTCATTGACCCCATCATTATTCCCAAGATCTGTGCCCTTTGCCCTTGATCTCATTTCTACAGGATTTAGACAAGTGTCAGGCCCTTGGAATGCTACACAACAGTGACCTTGATCCCCAGCTTTGCTGGGGGAAAATTGAGTTTAAATCTAGTATTGAGATTATATGGAATGCTTTGTAAGTATGGGAGTCAGTCTATTCCTGATACAAAGGAAGCCCTAACCCTCTGTCAGAGATATCTGCCTTTAGATTTGGCCCAGGCTCTCTGGTCTTAAGGATAGGTAATGCATTTATAAAAGACTAAAGCCTCTCATGATTTTTGTTGTCACATTTGACATATGAGGACATTTAGGCGATTTCTCCTTAGTGTTAACTTTCAAGATATTATTTCTAAAGCTTTATGTTCCTAATTGCCAAAATACAATCCTTTCTGTAAACAAAACACAACAGTTCTTGGCAAATGATACTAGAATAAGGATGGTGGGATGTTTAATGCTTGATGGATGAATGAGTAGAAAGAGGGTGCAATTTGGAACCAACAGGCACCGCTCCATGGCTGGTCCTGAGGTCCTTTGGTGGGGGGAAGCAGTCTTTAATTACATCTGGTACTCATTAATTCTTTTTGGAGTTTCTTTCCAGATCTGTTGCCCCATCAGCCTCCCATCGAGCAACAGAAATTCCAGATGGTTCCCTCCATATGCCAGCACTCATTCTCTTAAGTAGGATAGATTGGTCACTGACAGAGCAGAATGTAGTAGCCTCAGCCAAGTCAAGACAAGTTGGAAAACAGTGGGCCACAGTGGGATCAGAGGTGTTCTATCCTTCATATTTTTAAGTGGGTTGTATGAGGAACTTTCTAGGTGATTTTTATGAAGTGTCTTGAGTAATTTCATGGAAAGAATGCTACTTCTAGAGCAGAGGCATCAAACTCATTTTCACTGGAACCACATCAGCATCACGGTTGCCTTCAAAGGGTTGCAGTAATTTTAGGACTGTATAAATGTAAGTACTCCTTAATTGTTAAGGAGTTAAAATTACATGTGGCCCCTTGAAGGCAACAACGGGTTTGATGTGGCCCCCAGTTAAAATGAGTTTGACGCCCTTGTTCTGGAGAATGTGGCACCTTGATTCTCACTTTCTACACCTGGAACAGGGAGCAGCCCTGTTCTAGCAGGGGGTTGGTCATGTGAACTTACAACTGATCTCTTTAGAGAGTACTTTAGGATGCATTATTTTGCTACTTGCAATGATAGCTATAATTTCAATTATAGTGATAACAGGAGAATTCCTTTGTAGAAATCTTTTAAGGGCATATGTTTTTTTTTATCTCAGCAGAATTTTGGTCTAAGATAGACATTGATAGACTTGCCATTTTGAAGTGGACAAGAATGAAGACAGGGCTCAACCTCCACACAATGGAAAAATATGTTATCATTTCAAGCATATTGCATTGTATTTATTTATTTGTCTTCATCTGATAGTGGGAAACATGTCTGACTCATCTTTGAATTCCCACTAACCAACAAGATATGGCACATGTTGGGGAAAGAAAGGAGGAAAGAAGAGAAGGTGAAGAGACAGATGTAGGAAATTTCAAAGGGAAGGTGGCACTGAAAGAAATAAGAGCAATGTTTCTACTCTTGTCTTCATTCTATTCTTTCCCTCTGATAGCTGTTGGGTTTTACATGTGGTGGGTCTGGCTCATGTGCTTGCATTCTTTGGTGTTATTTTTGAGCACTCACTCTATGATAGGTATTATGCTAGGTGCTGAGCAAGGGAGAGTGAGAATGACAGCTACAGTCTCTGTTCTCATAGAGATTATAATAGCTAAGCTGTCTGTGATTTGTTGGTATATTTGGAGTGGGTAGGCAATTAAAAGTAAATTTTCTTCTAATAGAGTATATTATAAAAATTAAAGAGAAATTTTAAATTACATATAATGGTCATAATTTAACTGAAAAGAATACAAAAGAGGGTAAATATCATGCTTTTATGTGCCTATGAATACTGTGGTGATGAGAGAAGTGTTTATTCAAACAATTTAATTGTTTTGTACAGTCAGGCTCAACAACCAAAAACTGATAGAACAGGCCATAGGTTGGAAGACATAAAGGCCAATTGTATAGAACTCAGAGGTGCTTGCTTGCTTGAAATAATTTGTCTTGCTTTTACACTCATAGTAAAGTCGTGAACCCATAAAATATTACTTAAGCCTAGAAATTCTCTGGATATTTCACTCACTTTTGCACACTCATAAAGTACTATAGATGAAATTTAAATACACACACACACACATACATACATCTGTTTAGCCTGATTATTCATTTTGTATTAGTCACTAATAAACTTTTAAATTTAAGGTGTGTAGGGAACTAACCTCAACAGATCTGGGCAACATTTCTTTAACATCTGTATCTTTGATGTAACAGTAAACACTAGGGATTTTTAAAAAATAGAAGGTCCCTTAACTTAAGGAGGTGACAGTGGGAGAGAAAGATATAGTTACACTGAGATTAGCTCAGTGGTAGTTGCCTCCTTATGTAAAATAGTATGTATGCAATTACAACCATGTGTTTTAGTGCTCGATGATAAGAACGCACAGGGTTGTAACTGGAGAGTGACAGAGGAGAGATTTTCAGAGGGGGAGTGGTGCATCCAATAGTGGGGCTGGGAATGGCTTGCTAGCAGAGCTAAAACTCAGGTTGATTTTGATAGATGAGTGGGTGGTGCTGATGCTGTTGGATCATGACCGTACCTGGAGAACCACCGTTCTTTTCAACTGAGAGGTAAGGGAAAAGGGAGAGCATATACAAGAAAATTTATGGACCAGGCCTAGAGATGTCACACTTCACTTCTGCCTACATTTTACTGACTACAATTCAGTCACATGTCTTCTCTAACTGCAAAGGAAGCTGGAAGAGGTGGCCTGACTCTGTACCCAGGAGGAAAAGGAAAAGGATTGGTTACAACAGTGTAGTCTCAACCACAGGAAGGTATGGCCGTCTTAAAGCTAGGGAAGTAGGCAGAAACTAGAAAATACAACTCGTCGGAGTCTCATTGTGGGGGCAAATCCTTAAGCACAGCAGGGTGTATTATTTACTGAAATAAAACATGAGATTATCTTAGCAAAATTCCTTTAAAATACTTACATATGTCACTGATTATGGTACTTGAAATTTAAGTAGAAATATTTATTTGACATATCTAATTTGTGTTGAATTACTGCTAAGCCTTAGACAGTAACATAATACTTTGTCATATGTAAAATATTTACTGTTTTAAATGAAAATTTTTATTCATTCATTACTCTATTTTTACTTTAACAAAACTCTATGATTCTTTTTTCTGAAGTTGTAAGTAAACTTTTTAAGAAAGAGAAAATGAAGAATAATGATTTTAAGTTGTCCTATGAGCTCTACAAGCATGCCAAGCTAATGAACAACAGTATAAATAATGAAAATATTCAGCATTTATTGAGCATGTACCAGACATGTTGCTTTCCATAGTGGGAATTGGGGAAATGAGAACAGCTGACTAGTACTGTATAAGTAGTTCAGACCTATTAACTCATTTAACTCTAACAGAAACCCTATGAATAAAGCAACTGCGTTTATTATTATCCCCATTTTATTGATTAGATAATTGTGACCAAGAAGGTGATATTGTTGATCCACACAGCTAGTAAGTAGCAGAGCAGAGATTCTCATCCAAATGGCCTGACTTAAGAGGCCAAGATCGTATCTGTGAAACCAGATAGGATCTAGTTTCTCTGAAACTAGAGCCAACGTTATGGGATGGGGACAAAGTGGAGGGACCTCCTCTGTATATTGGTACTACAATAGGCTGCCTGGGACATGGGCAATGCCTTTTGGCCGTAACACTTGGTTCGTTAAGCAGTGGCAAAATGTATTAATCATACCTTTTTTTCCTCCCCCTGCCTCTTTACTAAGGTTTAGTCTTTGGCAAACTATTTGTTCCTCCAGATTCTGCACCTATCCCAGCATAGGTAATAATGCAAGCAGTGCCCAGATTTCCTGGAGAACTGCACAGCAAATCACGGAGGGGAGATGGCATTTCTTGTTTTGATTATATGTCTGAGCAATTTCTTTTCCTTCTGCAGACAGGACTATTCTTGTGGATACAGATCTTCCATCCCTCAAAGGCCTCTATGTGATGGGGACTTTGGAATTCCCTGTGGACAGAAGCAACGTTCTGAGTGTGGCCTGCATAGTCATTGCAGGCGGGGAGCTGAAAGTTGGTGAGTAAAGGGCACAAGGATTGAGAGCATCATGGGAATTAAGCTTTGCCTTGGGAAATGATGGTGTCATCCAGCAGGTTGCTTACTGGAGTTTGGGAAGGGCTAAGGCAAAGGGTGAGAATAGCTTTTCTTCAGCAAGCTTTCGATACAGACAGAGGTGACTTTTATTGGTCATACTCTCACATCCACCCATTGATATCAGGCCATGTTTCTGGTCCCAGAGTCCTCATGCTGCTACTCATTCCAGGGCTTGTTTTGCCTGCTCCAGACAACAGATAGGTTCTCCCTTCAGTTCTTTGTATGAGAATTTATCTGTAGCTCTTTCAGAAGATCTCATAGGATGGATCTGTTATTGTTTGCTAAACTAACTCACAATAAATTTTCAGTTGCTATCCTAGTGCATGTCCTTGGTAAAATGGACCTGAAACAAAGCTTATGTGCTAATGCTTTACTGGGGCAAATAATAGCAGTAGAGTGGGAGTGAAGGAAAAAGAGAGTGAAGGAGAAAAGAGGGAAGATAACCACAAGGTGGCCATAGCTTCTCCAGGAAACGTGGCTGTTGGCTTGGCTGTGTGACATGCCTTGAGAGAAGCCTTTATGGAATCACCACAGCTTGGAACAACAAGGGAAAAACTGGCAATAAGGCAAATAATTCATGTGGTACACCCCCAAACCAATGAACTCCTCTGTCTTCATTATGTTTGTAGCTCCCTATGTAGCTAGTGGAGAACCCAGAGACTCAGTGGGTGCTGGGAGGCTCCTGTAGCTGGGAAGTGAGGCATGTTTCTGAGACTGAAGGACAGGCAGGATGGAGTGGATCTGGGGTAGTGTGTTGACAACACTGGTACATTGGCTTTCTTAGACAAACAAAAAACAAAAAATGTGAGTTGCTACAGGTAGATTGTATACTTGAAACTGTTGTAGGCAATAAGGGTACAATGATGAAAAGACATATACTCTGCCTCCCAAGAAACGACTTTTAAACTTGGTAAGGCATTCTGCTTTGCTCTTCAAAACATTAAGAGAGAATTCTCAGAAACAATAATACCTTATCCTAGAGAAATAAATCTCAGATGGTGAGGAAGTATTTAGATATGTTGTTTGATAACATCCACATTTTAAAATTTCTGGTGGGAGAGAGTTGTAGACCTAAATTCCTGTCCAAAGCTTAGTCATTGTAAGAAGATTCCTGAAAGATTGTGGTCAAGCCTCTTCCTGAATAGTTGCAGTGACAAAAAAAATATCAAAATCTTTGGATACAACTTGTTTCCACTTTTTAGAATTTCCATTAGAATTATTTTCCTTCTATTAAGCCAAATTCTCTCTTCCTCTAATTTCTACTGGTTCAGGTTCTTATTCGATCCATATGGGGTAAGTGTGGAGTTCCCTTCCCCTTGGTAGCCCTTCATTCATGTTTTCTTGAGTCTTCTCTTTTTCAGGTTATGCAGTTTCTATTATTTTAACCGTGGTTATGTAATAGTTACTTTAATTGTTATTATTAATATATAGTTATAGTTTTTAAAATAATTTTTATATTTTCAGTCTATTGTACAAAACTGGAAAGTACACACATAAGGCAATAGAATATTATATAGAAGAAATCATGTAATCACTCATATTCCCAAATGTAAAGATAATCACAATAAACATTTTTAGTCTTAAATTTTTTTTTCCTATGTAAGCATGAATATACATACCCACACACTTTGACATGTAGGGCACACAGTTTGATGTTTTGGATCCTATGTTAATGTGAAATTTCCCCAGCTTATAAGACATACGTTTTTATTAAATTTATTGGGGTAGCCTTGGTTAATAACATTATTTAAATTTCAAGCGTACAACTTTACAACGCAGCTCTGTGATGCAACTGTATCCTCTGCTGTGTGCTCACCGCCCGGAGTCAAATGTGCTTCTGTCACCCTGTCGCGGACCCCCTTTCCTTCTTCACCCTCCCCACCTCCCCTCCCCACTGGTCACTACCATTCTGTTCTTTATATCTATGAGTTTTGGTTTTTGTTTGTTCCTTTATTGCTTTTTGCTTAATATCCCACCCATAAGTGAAATCATATAGCTCTTGTCCTTTTCTGTCTGACTTATTTCATTTGCACAGTATATTCAAGATTCATCCATGTTGTTGCAAATGGCAATAGTTTATATTTTTTATGGCTGAGTAGTATTTAAATGAACATACGTACCAAATCTCCTTCCTCCAGCCATCCAATGAAGGACACTTGGGTTGTTTCTATGTCTTGACTATTGTAAATAATGCTGCAGTGAACATAGGGGTGCATATATCTTTATAAATAAGTGTTTTCAAAATTTTCAAGCAGATACCCAGAAGGGGGATTGCTGGGTCATTTGGTAGCTTCATTCTTAGTTTCCTGAGGAATCCTCATACTGTTTTGCAGAGCGGCTGCATCAATTTACATTTCCATCAGCAGTGTACGAGGGTTCCCTCTAAAGCACAATTTTAATAGCTTTAATAGTCCATATCTATGTAAATATGTACTTATATATACATGTATAATAATTCAGTTAACCATTTTTCCATTATTGAACATCAAAGTTATTTCATATTTTTTGTCATTGTAATTTACTCTGTAATGAACATCTTAACACTTAAATCATTATTCATATCTTCGATTATTTCCTTAGGATAGACTTGTATAAGTGGAATTAATGGGGCTAAGGATAAGTACGTGTTTTAAGGTCTTTGATATATATCATTAAGGTGTTTTTCAGAAAGATCATATAGATTTGTAGTCTCTCCACGCTTCTCAGAATTATGAGATCTTCTCACATTTCCTTGCTTTGTCACTAAACACACTTGTTGTATTTAATTCCTCTGAAAGTACAAAGCCAGGGGGAAAGGACTCTTCTCCCTGAATGGGAATCTGAGAATAAGACCTGACTTATTTTGAATAGAATGAAACAAGTATGATAGTTAGGACTCACATCCAACATGGTCATCTATTTGCTGTCTGACCTAAAGCAAATCAATTTTTGGACACCTCCATTCCTTCATCTGTAAAGTACAAAACAACTGTAGAACTTACCCTGAAGGGGTGTTGAAACCACTAAACATAACAGGTCCTACTAAGTGCTTGGTAGATAATAGGTGTTTAATAGATTGTTAGTTCATCTATCATGGTGCCTGCAGAAAATAGAGGTCATATTGCTTTAGACAGTTTACATAGATTTTGATAAAGAAACATTTACAAAAATCCAAAAAGCCTAGGGCATACCCTAGGGCTAGTAACAGCAGAGCTTTCTTACCACCATTTGCCACAAAAGAGTGAGGAAAGGAGGTCATTACTGGAACCCCAAATGAAGGGGGAAGAGTGAAGATGGTTGCCAGGTACCAGCACAATCTTTTGTGTGCCTGGGACTCACTCATTGTTGGGAAGGATCTGTGGGAATAAATACCGGGACCTCACTCTCTTCCTTCTCTTGTTTCCTGCTTGTGCTACCATTTTGTCTAAAACTAACTGGAACTCCCAATAAAGGAGAACTCAGTGGTGTAGTGCTAACAGGTCAGCAGCATCGTGGGGCACTGAGCGGAGCAAATAAGGGCAGAGTTTGGAGATGGAAGCTTTCTAGCCCAGTCAGCTTCCAGCTACCATATCAGATACAATTCTTCTATCCATATAGTCAAAGATTAAACCAGCTTCTGTGTCTAGCCATGTCATACTGCTGGTCCTTCCAACTACATTGTGAGCTCTAATTTCTAGATTTTTTATATGTGCTACCCATAGATATTCCTACATTGTATATTCATATAGGAATTATTTGGTTTTCCCTTGTGTTTTAGGGGATCTAAATACAATAATTTTTACTTATCTCTTATTCTTTTATCGATCCTTTCATGATGGAGAAATTCTTTGGGATTCTGATCTTTTCCTCCCAGATTAATAGCATTTGCTCATTCATTTGTTTAATATTCTATAAAATCCTCACCCAGTTAACTGATAGAAATGTTAAATAAAACCGAATTTAGTTTTGTTATTTAAAAACTTAGCTCAAGTTGACATCTTCCATTGTTATGACTGGTCTTTTTTTTATTTTTGAAGTTCCTTATTAATATAACAAAAACGTTGCCTAAAAATCTGTGCCTTTTAAGGGAAGTGCCATTGTGCCACTGTTCAGTTTTGATTTATATATTTCAAATCTTATTTTTAAATTTGTCCATTCCTGACTATATTTTTATCTATTAATATACAATGCTATATTCTTTTTCTCCTTGCTTTGTTGGGCCTGAAGTTTGATTATTGGAACCCATCTGCTCAGTCCTCTGTGTATTATGCCTGAAGGAAGACTTTCAACCCATCTGTCCAATTCTACCACACCCCAAAGAAATCCCAACATGCAACAGATAATAACACTAGTTAGTAAATAAACTTAATAGATGTGGACATTGGCATAGAATACTGCCAGAGTATGTCTGCTATCTGATGCTTTTTGATCCAAGTCCCAACATTGCAGAGTTATATTTCTTGATGGCCCTGCTTTTAAGGCAGCTGGTGCTGGCAAAATGTATCAGTTGACTTTCAGGAGAGTATAATGATTATGCTAGCATTAGAAGAGAGGTTTAAGATCAAAGCTTTGCTTAGAGGGTTACAGCTGAATCAGAAGCGCCAAACTCAATTACCATTCTTAGTTCAGTGGTTATCTCATTAGTCTGATAAAACATTTAAGATAAGCTTAAAGTATTTTACTTGTCTGTCCGTTCTTTCATTCATCATCTGTTTGTTCATTGCTCACCATGAACCAGGTATCGTGGGAGAAGCTGAATGTACAGAAATAGAAGTTAGGAACGTAGCTTTCAAAAGATGTTTCAATAAATTAGTGAAGACAAACAAGTAAAAACATAATTGAAGTGCCATCTCTTACCACCTGGGGCTTAAAGGGAAAGGAATAGAGCTGGAAAGGCATATACTTATGGATGAGCATTATACCCTCAGGAAATTTTAGGGAATGGGTGTGTCTGAGTTGTAGGATTTATAGAACAGTGGCAGCCCAGGGAGATTCTTGGTTTTGTACTCTATGTTAAGGAGTTTGGATTTTGGCATGAAGGCAGCGAGTGGTCACTGGATAGTTTTAAGCAGGGAAGTGACATGACTAGATTTGGTTTTAGAAAGATCACTCCTGGCAGTGTGCAGGATGTATTAGAAGGGGCACAGTGAAAAGCGAGAAGGCTACTGAGGTCTTTCAGGAAAAATAAATTATTGAAACAAGGCACTGGAGTTGAAGAGGAAGAATAAATTAGAGAAGTATTGAGGAAGTATGAAAGCACTATAACTGAGTGGAAATTTCGATGTGAGGTGAGGAGGAGTGTCTAGAAAATATCCCAGGTTTTAGGTTGGGAGACCCGGGTGGATGGAGGTGCTAGGATGGAAACTCCTTTCCACCACTTATTAGCTGAGTGACTCTGGGTGAATGACATGAACTAACCCTACAACAGTTTTTTAAAAAAATAGTAGTAGTGCTTATTCTACAGAGTTGTATGAAAATTAAGTGTTAATATATATTAAAGTACTTGAACAGTGTCAGGCACACAGTGAGCCCTTACAGTGGTTTGTTGAATACATAGACTCGTACACATCAAGTTTATATTTCAGTGGGATGCGTAAGTGGTAGCATGTAGAGGGTGAGTTGATTTATGAAAACTGCAGGAGAGAGGACTGTACTAAATATAATGTTTGGGAGTCATTGGCCAAAATGAGACATCAAAGGTGTGAGACAGAGACAAACAATGACCAAAGTTGCAATTTGGAGGAGCACCAGCCTTTTATCAGTGGTAGGGAACGCGGAATCCAGCAAAAAGGAGAAGAAACAGCCTCATAGGTAACAAAAATAGAGGACAAGAAAACATCTTGAAACAAAGGTAAGAATTTATAAGAAAGGAATGGTCAGTAGCATGAGATCCAGTTTAGAAAATGAAGAAAGAAAAAATGGGCATCTTATTCTAGCTTTTTTAAAAATAATGACTGACAAATACAGTTTTATCTCAAAATGTTCCATCGCATGTGGAAGAAAGAAAAAATTCAACATACTACTTGAAGGACAGTGACTTCTAATAAATGTAATACCATTGTCTATTCCTTAACTTTATTGTTTTTGAGTTGAATATGGTCTTCAGTACAATGAAACATATTAAACCTTATGTTTGAAAATGAACAGCCATCTATATTAAAAGTGATGTCAAAAGACCTTGACAGGTTTTCATAAATAAACTTTCTTTTGGATGATAAAATGGAGCAAATAAGTAGATATTAAAGAGAAAATAATTTCTCTGATATGGTGATTTTCCAAAATTTTATTTAAAGTTGTATCCCTGTCTCTGTCCACTTTCTCCATCCCCTTTCTCCCTCCTTTTCTCACTTTCTCGTCCATTAAATACCACCTCAGTGCCGAGCATTCTCCCTGGGACTTGAGTATTCAGAAGCAAGCAGGACAGATGAGATTCCTGCTTGCTTTCTTTTGTCTGGGGAAACAGACAATGAAATAGTACAATAAATATGGAAGATAACTAGATGGCAAGACATGCTCTGAAAGAAACGAAAAACCAGTGTGAGCTGAAAAGAGGTCCAGGCTGGATGGCGGCACCACAGATAAGGTGACTGTGAAAGCCTTTCTGAAGGGGCTATGTGATCTCAGACCGCAGAGACAGAAAAGAGCTGAACTTACAAAAATTTGGACAGGAGAGTTTCAGGCAGAAGGACAAGGAAGTGCAAAAGTCCTGAGGCAGTGGCAAGAATGTGCTTTATATAGCTGTAAAGCAGGAGGGCAGCCCCTGTAGCTGGAGGATACCAAACAGTAGACATGAGTTTCATGATGTAGGCAGGATTTTAAGCTATGCAGTGTTGGTCTCCCAAGCATTGAAGAGTTCAAATATGTACAACTAGTGCTGAAATTTGCTATTTTTGATAATCTCATGAGTATGACTAACTAGACAAAAATTAGTTGAGGGCCTTCATAAATATGGAATTTCTAGAGACCTGGATTGTAATTCCAGTTTAGCAACTTATTGTACAGCTTCTGGAGAGTTCTCCAGTAGCAGTTTCATAACTGTGATACCACAGACCTCAGAGATTGCATGAATCATCTATTTAACTTTAGGGATAAGGAAAATGAGATCCAAAGAGATTATTGATCTATTCCAAGGTTGCATAGCTCATAAAGAACAAGACCAGAATTAGAGACTATTTTAGTTACTTTCAATACTCATCCTTTAAACCTTTGCCCCCAAACTGCCTTTACTATGAGCCTTTTCTCTCTCCATTCAGCAGGTTTCAGTGTATCTTTCCTTCTTGTCCATTCTGTTTATTCGTATCATCACTATTGCATTCATTTTATTGTATGTTCTCATGAATATCCTCTCTATATTAGATGGTTGGCTTCTTTAGAATATTTTGAAACCCTAGTACTTAGTTAGTGCCTAGTAGGCTTCTGATGATGTGCTGTGTGACTGACTAGTGTACACATAAATGATTGGTCATATACAAACCTATCTTTCAGCTCAGTTCCTTTGTATTATATCACATTTAGTCTCCCTATACTTAATGGCAACATCTGTGAGAAGGAATTATAGTGTTAATATATAAATGACCACAGCGTTTTTTGTCCCTGTATGAAAAGGAACGAAACAAGGATAGAAACGTATTTGAAAAGTTGGTGATCTTGTACAAAACCAAAGTATTTTCAATTTTTCATCTGTCTAGGAGAGAAAAACGGATAAAAATGCCTAATTCAAATCCTGTACAATAGGTATTGGTTTGTTATTTCCTTGAGTGTTTGTATTACATTGTTCATGAATAGCTATCTGACCTCATCTTTCTCATCAGGTCTCTTCCTAGATAGGAAATAATTTCTATGCTTTAGTATGTGTTCCTTGTTATCTTAGATATCAATAATGCTAACATGTTACTGATACAAACGTTCAACTTCGAAAATGTTTTAATCTCATAACTTTTAAAATTGTAAATAGAAAATTCTCATGGGTTAGCTTATAGGAGGATTTCAGAGAAAGATAACCATTAATAATTAATTTCTGTCTTTACAACTTAACAGAACCCTTTTTGATCCCTAAGTAAACAAGGGCATGTCCCACAAATCAATGTGCCCGAGGACTCAGCACTGTTCCTTTGTCCTGTTTCAACCAGGTCACATGATGTGTGCCCAGTTGCTCAGTAATTAAACTAGGAACTAGGTTTTTGTCCTAAAACTTGTCACATGTTGTTTTGCAGAGCACTGATGGGCGTATGTCAGTCTGTCTTACATTTGTAGATAGGAGCCTAAGGTCATCATTAGCACATCACTTTGTCAGGAAATGAAGTATACTAGGTTACTAGGTGAATGGACGTTTCTTTCATTGCTTCCATGACTGGGACTTTCTCAGTCCTAAAGAAGAGGGAAAATCCATACACCGTTTATTGCCTTCCAAACTGACAGTTCTGTAAAACTCATTGGATGATTAAGTAATAAGGAGACAAACCAGAGAAAAGTATAGATTAAAACATAACCTTTAACCTAAAGCCACAATACCCAGTAGTCTGACTTACTGACTAGCCAGAGAGAATCTTGTATCTTGTGGTGATGATATTTGTTGAAAAATAATATATTAATTTAAGAAATAAAAAAATATATGTCTTTTAAGTTCAACAACAATTAAAAAAATAACCACGCATTTAGTGTGCAAATACAAGTGTACACAGATATTTGCAAAATAAATGGTTTATAAATAGATAATAATGATCCTCAGTCAACAAATCAGTTTCTGTTTACATTGACTATTTTCCAATCAAACTACTAGCTAGCTGATAAAATAAAAAGCTGACATCAAAGGCATATGGCTATTAAATATTATATGTATTTAATAGTAAGTGAAAAAGTATAACATCTTTTTTTTTACAGTTTTGGGGCACACTAAATTTCATTCCTGTGAGTCCCTAAAGATTGGCATCCAACAGTTATACAATACATATTTCAAAAATAACATTAAGCATATAAATATCTGTTTATTTTCCTGTGGATATTAGTTCTCCGACAAACATATTATCCATCTTTCTCTCTACATATATATATATGTAAAGTGAAACACTGATGTAAGTAATTCTTCTGCCTTGTTAGAATATCAGTTAGTCTCTACAAAACACATTTACATTAATCATCTTTACGATGTTAATATTTTCTAAATTAGTGTTCCCCAAACTGTATTTTGGACTCTTGAACTTCTGACACAGTAACATAAAATTTCTTAGAAATTTATTGTTTTAAAATTGCTAAATGGTTAATTATATAATACATAAAATAATTGTTAAATTTTGTTCATTATTTTTGCATGGGAAAAACTAAATAATTTTAGGCAAACAGGTGAATAAGTAAGTGAATGGATGATTTGTTTTGTTGACTATTTAAACTCTTGTAGTGAGTTTGAGAGGAATTTAAGTGTCTTCCCTGCTGTTTTTTGGACTGGACATTCATATAAGCGATCACCTTATATTTTTACTTTGGAATGTCTAGTTTCTAGCACTTTAGAAATAGAACATTGCATGCTGAAAAGAGTTTGCCTTCCATTTTCTTTATTTCCAACATTAATTCTGAAATGTTTTATTTCTCCATTATTGCCACTACTATTTTTTAGGATTGTACTACTAAGAGCCAACATTTCAAAAATCAAGCATTATCTGTAGACACTGTGCCATGTATCAATGACATGCGCGAAGATATTTAACTTCTCACAGACAAAATAGATTCCACTATTTTGCCTATTTTATAGGCAGAAATCAAGGTTTACAGAAATGAATTTGCTCCACCTTACTTAAGATGTTTTAAGAATTTTTATACATTTTGCAAGTATGTGAATTAATAAATTATATTGACTTCTACTTCATGTTCTATCAACTGTTGATTAAGTTGAGAGGCCTCATTGATGATCAAATTTGTCAGCCCGAATCAGACATTATTTTGACAGATTCTTATTTCGTTGGTCTAAACGCCTTTCCATCCTTATATATATTTTTTCATATGAGATAGATTTCTATTGGAGAGGGGTGTTTTAAGAATAAGTGGGTCAGAGACACACTGGGAATTAAAAGCTAATTTAGAATAAAATATGCTTTACAATTTAATTGGCTCAGCACTGTTTGCCAGTTTAGGTCTGATAAGAAAAAATATTCTGGACTCTCTGCTCTGAAGAAAATAGCTATAGCAACATGTGAGAAAAAATAGTTATGTTCCAGTTAGAAGCTCAGCTTCCAAAGTTGTGTAAAATTGGTTTTGGAAGTAATTTCTTAACCAGTCATTCACATGCAATGATGATATTTATTAAATTTCAAGGTTAACTTGGACAGAAATACAAATTATTGAGAAATACAATTCGTTGCTTTGGATTTAGGGAATGGGATCTGAAAAAAAATTTCTTAGGGAGATGTGTCTAAAATTTTGGTCAGTATATGTTAAATTTATGTAGTTTTTCTTGTATCAATTAATAAAGCTATAAACAAAATTAATGGTATGGACAATCAGAAAACATATAATTTTGGTCATTTTCCATTCTTTTAATCAACAAATACTTATTGATGAGCGTCCTTAGAACATAATGATCAGTTAAATATTTATTGTGAAATATGATACACATGTACAAAAATACTTAAAAAATACACAACTCAATTAAACACCATACATCCATTCTAGTAGGAATACAGTAGGAATACAGACTTCACTATTGGTTTAATTTGCATTTCTCTAATTTCTAATGTGATTGAGTACTTTTAAAATTTTTTTTAAAAATATTTTATTTATTTATCTTTAGAGGGGAAGAGAAAGAGAGAGGGAGAGGAATATCAATGTATGCTTGCCTCTCGTGCATTCCCTGCTGGGAACTGGCCTGCAACCCAGGCATGTGCCCTGACTGGGAATCGAACCACGATCCTTTGGTTCACAGGCCCACGCTCAATCCACTGAGCTACATCAGCCAGGGAGAGTACTTTTATAATTTTATTATCTATTT
Source organism: Carollia perspicillata (assembly GCA_004027735.1). Classification (NCBI taxonomy): domain Eukaryota; kingdom Metazoa; phylum Chordata; class Mammalia; order Chiroptera; family Phyllostomidae; genus Carollia; species Carollia perspicillata. Next base: position 19,761 of record PVKM010010338.1, read on the forward strand.
TATACCTTGTTTGGTGAAGTAGCTATTCTTTTATCCTTTTTATGATGGATTATCTGTTTTATATTGATTTACTGAAGTTTTATATGTTCTGCAATGTACTTTTTATGTTACATGTATTATAAGTATCTTTGTCTACTCTGTAGGTTGTTCTTTACTCTCCTAATGGTATTTCTAAATAATTGAAAAAATCTTTACTTTAAAAAAGTTTATTTCATGAACCCTTTCCAATA